>JAAAKG020178994.1:0-26258 GCA_010014905.2 Druon quercuslanigerum
GGAGGTGTGTTAAGGAATAGGAAGAAGGTGAAAGAAAAAAATGTAAACCCTTAGGGGACACATTAGAAGCTTCCACAGTTAAAAAAGTACTTAAGGTTTTTGCTCTTGGTGGTTCGGAATCCACCTTAAACTGTAGGTCCTTCTCCCACCACCAAGTAAGTGTGTGGGAAGTGTGTAAAGGATAGAAGAGAAGATGTAAAAAAAATGTATTCCTTCAGGGGACACATTAGAAGCTTCCATCCACTACCGCAATAATCTAAAAGTTTGGCAACAAAAAGAATAGATAAAAATTTAAAAATAAATGTAGTCATAAAGCCGTCAGAGCGATTCGACTATTTTAGGTTAAAGGACATCGATGTAAATAAATCGTAATACTTACCGCCATAACCATTCCATCAGGGGCTAAAACTTTATTTTTCCAAATTATCTGATAATTTAATAAGTAATCTTCACGCACTACATGTCCAGGTTTAACAATTAAATCCTTTTTGTTACGCTTAATTGCTTTTTGTCAACGGCGTTCAACCTCACTTTTTAAAACAGAGAAAAACACTTTTTTACTTTGTTTGAGCGGTTTGAGTCGTACCTTGATCGAAAGTTCGGAGCCATACGTCGATGCCCCCTTATTTTTATAACACATTTATTCCAAAGTGAATAAAATACAGAAAATAGACGATAAATTTGTGACACGTCACAAGTTTTTATATGCAACATAATAACTGCCCCCCCCCCCCCCAGTTTTTGTCAAATGTCTACGTTTGGAAACTCCCTGAATCCGAAAAACAGGTTTTCACGAATGTCTCTATCAGTCCGTATGTCTGTGTAACTGCATATGTCTGTATTTATGTTTGTATGTCCGTCTGTCTGTAAGTATAATAACTTTTGAAAAAATTCATCTATTAGATTGGACTTTGGTACAGTCTTGTAGGGTCCTAAACTAAAGGTCAAGTTCTTTAGCCAGCCTTTGTGGATAAAAATTCAAAATGTGAGCGCATTTTAAATATTTTTTAGATCACTTTCTTTTTAATTTAAAAATTCAGTGTAAGCATCTTCATAGTATACGAAAAGACGGAGAATTTATCCCGATGACGTTTTTCATTAAACGAAAAATTACCAGAGTTACAGCATTAACAAAATTCCAAGAAACACAAAAATAAACATTTTAAGCGAAATAACGCGCGGTATGAAAAAAATAATGATAAAAAAATTAAACCTTTTCATTCAACAATTTTACAGAATTTCAAAGAACATGTGAACTCCCATCTAACACAACGCTGCTTTAAGTTAATGATTTTCTCAGCAAAAAACACCAACCAACTGTGACTTTTGGTTAAAACTAATCCCCCCCCCCCATTATTATTTGAAGTTTCGTGGTACTGCTGTTGTAACCAGACTCTGCACCCGGGACGCTTTGAGAGACTTTTCTAGTGAATTATTAGGAGGTCAAGCACTAGGACACCACAACTGCGATGTAGAACACGATGCGATAGAAGATTCAGTTGACAAAGCCTGTGCCGCTGAGGTTACGTGGTCCGCTACAGAAGCGCCCCTCCCCCTCACTACATATTTGTACATTTTTACATAACCATTCGATTTCACTCCAAATCTGCTCCATTGCACCACAAAGTAAACATTTTGCGTCACAAAACTGTAAGGAGTTAATGAAAGTGTCACCAGCCCCCCCTCCCCCCACGGAAGATTAAATACTTTCCGGTGCTCCGTTAGAGAACGAATTTTTTAATTGCTGGTGCAATAGAGCGCATTTGAAATCGAATCAAATTATTTTTTGCGATTTGATATCCTAAAATATAAGGGTTTAAGTTATCATGAGTTATCACTTGCATCAGGGCTTAGAAATTAATAAATTTATGATTTTTAATTCGATTCAAAAATTGCTGGCGGTGCAGTGGAGCGCACTTGGAGTGGAATACGTTTTGCAAGTTAAATGTGATTATTAGTGCATAATGGGGATTTTAACACCAACTTTTCACCAGCCTACCTCTAATTTGTATTTCGTCAATTAATCGGCGCAAAGTTTTTTCTGTATGGAGCTATGGAGTGCATTTAAAACTGAATAAGTTCATAAAAAGAAATTTGAAAAATGTTTATTTTTGACCAAAATCGCACAAGCCCCCCCCCCCCTTACTTCGCCGATAACTCCATTATCATAGTGGTGCAAGCTTGTTATTTGTAGTACGATGGAGCGCATTTGAAGTTCTTTAAGATCAATCGAATGGGTTTGTATAAATGTAAAAGTATGTGGTGGGGGTTACCGTAACGAACCTGAGGTTACGGATAACATTTAGAACTTAAATAATCAGTAAGGATGCCGTGTAGATCGTATGTATAACGTTAACATCGCAAAACTAATACTGAAAACTAGAAAATTCAGCTTATGAAAAAACCACAGAAGTTTCAATAAAATGTTTAATAAAAAATATTTTCGTGATAGACAAAGGAGTTTCGCAAACTTGACGTGAAACTTTAGCAGTTTAATATAATTCAATGCTTAATGACCAGGTGTATGAACAAGCTAAGTTTCGTCATTGAAACTTTTACAATTTAAAAATATTGTATAGGTTATTAAAAGATATATTAATACTTCCATCCATAGTTTTAGTAACTATTCCAAATCAGTTGTTTTACACATCTTTGATAATACAGTACAGAAAATGAAGTTCAGGTGAATCAACATGTAAAGAACTAATTTATACCAGCGGAATATGTTGTTATATTCAAATAAGTTGACATAAGTAAATAAATAATTACAATTATTTTTTATCTTGCAGCAATCGCAGCTCTATACTTGGCCACCTCTGCCATTGCAACGTTGACCTGGGAGGTAAGATGCACCTAAAAATCTTAATTTACATTGAAATGTTGAATTAATTATGATAAAATATTAATGTTTGAAAAAAATAAAATTGTAAAAAAATCAGGGAATAAAATTGGCGAATATAAGAAAAGCTCTTTGCGGTGCCTAAAAATTTTAAGACAAGTCAAATATTAAGAATTAAAAGGGGAAAATATAAGTACGGAAAGCACTTTGCGGATAATGTTTTTGGCAGAACTGGTCATGCGCGCTTGATGTTATAAAATCAAAAAATCACTTGTGGTTTCATCAAAACCAAATTATTTTTTTATTTTCATTTGCAAAATGTACCTTGATTTTGTAAATGAAAATAAACCAAACAAAAAAATTGTGCAACGGAATTGAACAAGGAGACTTAAAAAGAACTATGTTCCATAATAAAACTGTTTTTTTTTAAATACCGAAAAATTTAAAATAGGGAAAATTTGTATGTAATGTTAATAATAATTAAAAACATAATTAAGTTTGAAGGTCATTATTAAGGAAGTATTATCATTTAATTCTTTAATAGTTCTAATAGTCGTATCATTAAAAAAAAGTTCTTGAACGTTGATTAACATCTCAATTCAACAATAATAGGAGTTTATCTGACTGTCAATCTTTTGAAGATATCTGATAAAATAAAAATCAACAAAGCTTCAATTTTTAATTTTTTTCCAAAATCCAGTAAAAAATAGAACCTTTTGATTATAAATCTTTGTGAATTACATGAAAAAAACCAAATTTTTCTTTTTCTGAATACACGCACCGATTTCTAAAGACGACTTTGAGGTTTAAGGGCAAACTGCACACTGAGAAATGCATCTACACCCTACTCTTTAAAAAACGCGAAGGCCAAATATTCATACGAAAGCGTAAACGTGTACGTTTAAGAAGTTCCTGGAAGATTGTATTAAAAATATTTTTAAACATCTAGGAAATCAATGTTTTAAGAATTTAATATTGATCAAACACATTTATCATTTTAGAAATGTCGTTTTTAAATTTTATTTACTTTTTATTTTCCAGCGACCACAAAAGACATATAGTAACTGGAATGATTGTCTAGATGCATGCGGCGTAAGTATACTTAAGTTTGCGCGGTCGTTTGTATATTTCAAAAAAATTATATTATTATGCAAATTGACATTTGCAATCTGACTGCTGATTTTTTCAATCTTAGGACTGTAAACGGAAGCCTTTTTTCAGTTAATTTTAGATTACGCAGAACAATATTAAATAAAAATTTTAGGTCTTAGCGATGTCTTCACAATCCCTCTAAAGCAAGTCATGAAAAAAAATTAAAAATCAGGTGTTAAATCTCGAATTTAGTTGCCTCTCTTTTGTTTTGTTCGACAACTGTGAAACTACCCAAAAATACCTCAGAAAAAGTAGGAAAACTATAATTCACCAATATTTTGGCTATCTAACAAAAATTTTGATAAATCTTCTTTAACATTTCAATGCAATAGACGATGCACGGCTAATTATCGATTTAAAAATCTGCAGTCAGATTCCAGCTATAGAAATATGACAATAAACAACATTTTTTTACAGGACATTTCTCCCTTCAAAGTTTGTGTCTTTCTTAAATTTCAATACCATTCCTGGAGTCGCACGGAATTAAGTTGCTTCCAGGCGAGCTGTTTTAAATGTGAGTAGCGTTGAAAAATATTTTCTTATCTTGTCATGATTACTTCTTTGAATACCTAGGAATACCTCTTTTAAGTCATTAAATTGTTAGGTAAACGGTGGTTGGCGAGATTGATTTTTATTCTAAGAGATGCAATATATAAAGAAACTAAGTGGAAAAATGAGCAAATTGATATTTATGAATTTTTATCCTAAAAATAATACTAAATTGAACTCACTATTGGCCATAATAATTGCTACTGCACTCATAGAATAGAAATAATTTCATTAATATTTAACTCGAGTGATTTTTTAGCACTATATCGCGGAATGTTTACTTTTTTCTTTGTTTATTAGTTATCTTCAGTGTCTAACGACGGCGTCAAGAAAAAGAATGCAACAGCTTGTTTGAAGTTATACGTATACCTAAGCATAATTCATATATTTTTAAATTATATTTTTAATACAAATATCTCAGTCGGTCATTTTACGTAAAAAAAAGAATAATAATAACTTTTTTCTTTAATTATTCTTGGAATCAACTTTATTATAATAAGTGACTAACGTCATTTGTTCAAAAATGCTATTTTTATCCAAAGGAATTTAAAAATATTTCCATAGAAAATCCTAAAAACATTGTTTACTGTTACTCATTTGTAACTATTATATATACTGATCGCTATTATTCCGTGGACAGTTTTCATATTGCTAAGCCGGGGCCAAAAATAATTTAAGAAAACAGCTTTTGTTTCTTATGAGGAAACGGCACATTGTGATATTTTTGAAGTCATAACTTTTTATGTGAACTCACAAAACTGCCTGACGCTGCGAGGGTAACACTTAGTGGGTGAGGTTTCCTCTTCTCTTTCTCTCCTTTACTTCTCCCACTTCAGGTGGTCGCACAAGAAAATCCGGTGCAGTGTGTGGGAGACGTCTTATGGACGTGCCGTCCTTGCACGAACCCATGACGCCAACCAATCGCGTGCTAGCTGGCATGCTGCTGCAGTTCGTGGTGGTACTTGCTCAAGAGCTTTGCGAGCTGTTCTGGATAGCGACGTACTTGTGTGCGACACAGTTTAGGCGGAAGCAGCACGACAGCTTGTATGCGATTGGTTGGCCCTATGGGTTCTTGCACGGACGGCACGTCTGTGAGACGTCTCCAGCGTACTACAACGGATTTTCTTGTGCGAACTGTTCTCTGTGTTCTGGATTTGGCAGGCGTTATCTTATCAGCAATTATTTTGCTTTTAAAGTTTGTGCAAGGTTTTGAAAGTTTAAAATGTCGCTACATATCTTTTGCCGAAGCTAAATAATTTTTTTTTTACTCTTCGATTCCATTCAAGAACTCGACAGCTATATAATTTGCGTTGTTGCAACCGAGTTGCGACCAAAAATGTATGATTAAAATAAAATACACAGTTTTGAGAAACAGCATGTAGAATTTTACAATCACAAAGTGAAAGGAATCAAAAACTAGAACAGGCTTGATTGCAAGTAACGATTAAAAGTTCGATTTTCAATTCCAAAAAATAAAAACTTACTTCTCAGATGTTGAGATGCGAAACCAAAAGAAGAACTTGCTTATGTATGATATTGTGAAGTTCCGAAATACATTTTTAACATATTATTAATAGTGATTACAGGTGCACAAGTAATATACCGCGATGGGTCATGTGATTCTTCAGGTGGACAAATTGCAAAACAGAAGCATATTGGACGGAGACGGGCCGTTCTTGCACCTCTACTCAGAGAAAGCCCAGTGTTTACTAACCGTCACAGAAAAAGGCAGTAATTTTTTAATTTCTTGCAGGAATTGAGGATTGCAGAAACAAATTATCAAATCCGTGTGATATATTAGGTTCCGAGGTTTATTATTTTGAAGTTCTCTGCACGTAAAGGACGTAATATAAATTTGGAAAAATGTTTGTTGGAATCGAACCACAAAATTTGTTTGCATTCATATCATTGAATCAAATTTTTTGCTTCATTAAGAAAAGCTTTATTTAATTTTAAGAAAGGGAAAATGTTTGGCTTATTTCTCGAACTAAATAATTTGTTAATACAATTTGTTTGACTTACATAAAAAAGCGGCTTTTATTAAACAATGCATGTTATTAATATCTGTTTGTTCGAATTCATAAAAATATTTATTTGACTCAAACAAAAAAATACAATACAAAGCAGTACTACAAAGTGTCAAAAGGTGTGCTAAAGCGCTGTCGGCGGTTCCTAACCTTACATCTAAATTAATTGATTCTGAGATTGATTTCATTGATTTGATGGTATTAGTTTTTTTTTGTGTTGTGTTATTCGAGAGGTTTTCTTTTACCGTGAAACTAAAAATTAATTGGAAATTAGACACAATATCTATATTGTTGGAACTACTTGAATTTTGGAGCTTTTATCTTATAATTGAAGAATAAAGTTTAATTCAGAAATGAGAAGCACAGAGTTAGAAATTTACCAGAATAAAACATTCGAATTGAATAAGTGTTTCTGCTTTTACATATAAAATGACGGTTATGAATATTAATAAATATATTTTCGAGCTGATACATTATTTTTATAATGAATGCTCAATTTTGAGGTTAATTGTAAAAAAGATTTACTTCACTTGAAAAAAATCTATACTTAATTTCAAAAATAGATATTTAATGTAAACGGGACCTTGCTTAATTTAAACAAGAGATTTTTTTTAACAAATCAAAAATTTATTCAAAACACACAAATAAGGGCAAACAAAACATGTCTTTAAGTCAAACAACTATGTTCTCTTCAAGTTTCGAGAAAATCAAGACTTTTGTCGTCTGCTATTCTCTAATAAAAAAACAGGATCAAAAAGTATTTTTTTATGCAAGAAAAATAAATAATTACCGCTTATAAATACTTTTCATATAATAATAATTGGTAAATCCTGCTGCCTTTGACAGCGATTGGGCTAAGTAATGCACAACAGTAGATAAAATTGAAGACACGGATCGAATAACTGGCCGAGCGCGTGAAACGCGTTTAAGTACTTTCAAAAGTTCCAAGTGAGGTCGACATTTTTCTTTTCATCAAATCTCAAAATAAAAAATATAGTGATACAAAGGACATTGAAATGCGTATTTTTTATGAAATTGAAATTTTTATCCCATTAACACTTTTGGAGAAAAAAATTATTTACTGCTTTTCCTGATTCTCGCGATATTCCCAAAATAAAAAAAGATAATGATTTGAAAATTGGTACATAACTGCTCTATATCTAAGCGAAGCTAAGAGTTATTAAAAACGATCAAATGTTTGTTTGATTAAAATTAATAATTATTAGTGTTGTGTCGAATCTCTGACTTCAAATTTTCCATATGCGAGGAAGTCCTTCTCATCCATTTTTGTTTGAAAATGGATATTTTTTTTTGTTTGAAATTTAACTATTTGGTTGAAAATTTGTTATATTTGTATTTGATAATGCAAATATTTTGTTGAATATTCATGTCTTTTTTATTTTTTATTAATTTTTTTTGTCTACATGGTCCAGAATGGTAGAAAATTCATCGTGTTGGTTAAAAATAAAACTAATTTGTTGACAATTGAAATCTCTTCTCCAAAATTCGTCTTTTTGTTTAGAATTAATTTATTCGATATTAAGCTTGATCATTTTAGTTGAAAATTCATTAGTTTGGTTGAAACTTTAACTTTTTAGTTTAAAGTGAGTCTGCTTAAATTAAAAATTCAACTTTTTTGTCAAAAATTCATATTTTTAATTTAAAAATTGTCTTTCTAGCTAGAAACTTAATGTTCCTGTTTGAAAATTATTCGTCTTGTTTAAAAGCCTATTTTTTCTTTTGCTTAAAAATTCAAGTATTGCATTTAACCATTGATCATTTTAGTAATTATTTGATCTTTTTGGTTGAAAACAAAATTATTTGTTTAAAGGTGAAATTAAATTTGTTTAAAAAATAAATCTGTTTTTGTGTAAGAATAATTTTTTAACCGAAAATTTAACTATTCCATTTTTGGTTCAAAAGTGATATTTTTTAGTTCAAAATTAGGTTTTTTTTTAAAATTGATCTTTTGTAGTTTAGAATTCAACAGTAAATTTTTATAAACATTTTATTGTTATAACTCTTCAGAATAGCAAATATAATAACATTATATTATGTCATAATAATGTTATATGTAATCAAAAATAATTTTTTTTTTTTCTGTCTCAGTGGCTTAATAATAATGTTATCTGTCATAAAAAATAATCTATTTTTTTCTGTCTCAGTGGCTTAAAGTTCTGATGAGAAAATCGAATTTCGTTATGGTTACCTTGTTCCGGGCTTTTTTCACACAACTTCTGCGTTGGAAGTTTTTCGAAACTTCAATTTCGAAAAAATTCCTCGCATCTGGAAAATTTGAAGTCAAAGATTGGACACAGAATTAATAATTATTAATTTGAATCAAAAAACAAGCATTTGATCGCTTTTAATGACTCTATTAGCTTTGATTGGATATAGAGCAGTTATGTACCAATTTTCAAATAAATTCCTTTTTCTGTTTTGGAAATGTCGCGAGCTAAGTTTATAATCCTACGGATTCTAAAACTGTTAATGGGATAAAAATTTCAATTTTACAAAAATACGCGTTTTAATATCCTTTACATCACTATATTTTTTATTTTGTGATTTGATGGAAAAAAATGTCAATCTCACTTCGAACGTTTTTTTAAGCAACTGCAATGGAATACAATGTGTATACTTTTTCGAATTATAAATTACATTATTCAGCGACAATTGCACATTTTCTAAATTAGAAATACTTGTATAAAAATGTAATTCATATAATAAAACACTTAAATGGATCTCAACAATGCGATAGTTTTTTTCCTGCAAAGTTCCTACTTATTGTCAGCGCATTTAGTTGTTACTATATATATTAGAGAGGTCTAGAAATAAGTGGTTGTGATAATTGTCGAAACTGGTAAAGAAAATTTCTTCACATTTCTAGGACAATTACAAATAATATTTTAATTTTTTAAATATATCTAAAAAGCGTTCAGAGCATTTCGGAGAACTTTTTAAAATTTTGAACAAAAATTCAGAAGATTTTAAAGCAGAAACGTTCAATTTGACAAGGTTACGAAATTGTAGAAAAAATTGAAGCAGGTTCAACAAATATCTACAAGTTTTGAAGAGATTCAGAAATAATTTTAAAATGAAAACACTTCCAAAAATTGAAAAGAAACTTGCGGCATTTTTGGAAGGTTTCTAGAAAATTGTGCATTCCAAGAGATTTAAAACATTTCCAAATTTGTGAAAAAGCGTTTGGAAGATTTTAGGGTGACAAATCGAAAATTCGAATAATTGTAAAAGATATTTGGAAGTTGTGAAAATACTGAAAAGTAATTTAAAATTTAGAAGAATTCCGATATATTGAAGATTGAAAATTAGATCTTTGAAAATTTTGGAAAAAATGTAGAAACTTTTTAAGAATTTTGAAAGTTTTCAGGACTGAAAGGAATTGATGGAAATAAAAGTTTTATCTTTTGATAGTCATAATTCATTCCATGTTTTGAAGTTAATCATTTTTTTGTAAATTCAAAAAAAGCTATTTTTTCCCACGTTGATTGTAGATGGAGATGATGCAGAAGTCTTTAGAAATAGAACGGGTTACTTTTTGATGAACGTTTAGGCCGCTTGTGATGTTGATTTGAGATTTACTAATATTGTGGCACGTTGGCCGGGAGGTGCTCATGATTCGACGATCTTCAGAAACTCCAGACTACATGCTCGACAGGAAGCTGGAGAGTTCGATAATGGATTGATCTTGGGAGACGTAGGTCACGCATTAAAGCCATACCTCATAACTCCAATTCGAAATCCTCAAACTGAAGCAGAAATTTTATTCAAAGAATCTCAGAGTAGAACTCGAAACACTATTGAACGCTCATTCGGTGTTTCGAACGGAGATTTTCGTTTTTGGCGACAGGAATGCGTTTTTCAGTGGATCACGTACTTCCTGTCATAATGGCAACTGCCGTTTTGCATAACAAAGCACGAATGGCTGCAAAATCAATGCTCCTGATGATCCATTTTTAACTATTGACTGGAATGTGATTTTATATAAAGATCTGCACAATCGGGAAAATGTGGAACCCGATGACGGCGAAACACGCGCACTTTTGCTTCATTAAGTTCAGAGGTAAATATCAGTTTCCTTCTCCATAATTTCACTTATCATTTCCAATTTTACAGACGATTTTTGTTTCAGCTTGCTTTAATAGATGTATGCGAGCTACCTTAGATTCCCCTTATCATAATATTATTGATTTTAATAGTATAAGCGCTTTGAACACGTACAAATAGAATTTCATAAATGTTCCATTGTTCCATTTTTCGACTATTTATTTCCTTCAATATATTTCATTATGCATAAAGTAAACATAAGGTACTGCTAGAAACGTATACAAAATATTGTAAGCAAGGTGGTGCAACAATGTGATTTATAATGAATTATAAAGCACAATGTGATGAAAAAATAAAATAAGATGGCAGCTTGTATAAAAATTGATAATTTCGAGAAAAACATTAATTTCAAAAGTTTCACTTGCTACAAGAAATACTGTTCGAAGTTCTGAACAATATTTCAAAT
Source organism: Druon quercuslanigerum (assembly GCA_010014905.2). Taxonomy (NCBI): domain Eukaryota; kingdom Metazoa; phylum Arthropoda; class Insecta; order Hymenoptera; family Cynipidae; genus Druon; species Druon quercuslanigerum. Next base: position 11,099 of record JAAAKG020178994.1, read on the forward strand.
TTTCGCTTGCAACATAAGGCACAGTCTTTGGTTTTTACAACAATCAAATTACAAATGCAAATTGAAATAATGTTCAAAACTTCGAACATTATTTCAACGCATCGACGGACAGCCAATCGTTGTACTTATATCTAGCAAAAGAATATAAAAAATATTTTCAACTAGTGATAGAAAAATGTAATGAATAACAAAGTATAAAGCACATTGCTATTGCGAAAAGAAAGGATTTCAGCAGGTTGCATCGCAACATCTCAATGAAATTACCATACCTCTGGTCGAAGAAGAGTCGACATTAACTTTTTCTTCTAATGAGAGGTAAACTCAGAAGAAATCTCTAAATTTAATTGCCAAAGATATAAAAGCGGGAATGCTTAACAATTTTTTTTTTCTACGTAATTTAATTTAAAACCGTATACTGTCACCTTTAACACTTAAAAGTTTCATAACAATTCAGTTATCGCTTCCGGAAATATTGATAATTAAAAAAACCAGCCCAAAAATTTCATATGGCGTAACTCCTATGATTTAAATTTTTTCATAAATCCTTACAGCCTCAAATGTTTCTGATGCAGCAATACGATTTCACTAAGTTTTATTAAAATAAAACGACCACTTGCAGATACTAATCTTCTTGAAGTACACTGGCCCACCTGCAACATAAAGTAAAATCATTGGTTACTATAAAAATAATATCACGAATGCTAATTAAACTAATGTCCAAAACTTCGAACATTATTTCAATGCATCATTGCACAGCCACTTATTGTACTTATGTCTAAAAAAAAGATGTAAAAAAAGAGTATCATGCAGTAGCATACAATACTTCGTTGTAAACTTGAACTATTTACACGTTATCTACTTCCCGTTTGCTAGCTTCTCTCTCAAAATATCAATTCTTTAACCGTTCGACCCTTCTAAAAGCCTTGATATAATCAAGTCTGGCTTGAATTAATGCCGCATCATTTGTGGAGCATTTAGCACAACTCTTATTGAACGGCTTTTACTTCCGCCGTTTGGCAACAAGCTCGTCCAAACGTTGGAGCTCTTTCGCTTGCTCCGTGCTTGAAAGTGCTGCTGATGACGGTACTTGCGCATCGACTATTACTGAAGTTGACGCTGACGCTGAATTTGACTGCACATATAATGCAGCACTTTTCTTCGTTTTCAGCATTAGAGGGTTCCAGTGCGATCAATGCCTTTTGCGCTAAAAGTGCGACAAATTTCTTCCCATACCTGTGATTTCTGTTTGCTGCTCACTACATCAGTCCTTTTACATCCAACAATACTTCTATATTTATCCACAATCGGTGGAAGGGTCTATTTTTTTGCATTTGTCAAAATTGCACCTCTTTTTCTACCATTTTTCTAAAAAATAAAATGACAGTTTTGAAGTTTAAAAATAAAAACTTCACAACTCACGCTAAGAAAAACACATATATGATCTAAACTGTTCATACCTTAACTACATTTTCTGTCATCTTAAAAAAAAACACTTTTTTCACTTGATTATACTTTACCTTTAATATTTGCAATCACAAAGTACGAATTATGTCAACTTTCGTACGTATCTTTTAAGCAAAGCGTCGTGAGTGACGTCAGAGGTCTCATACGCGCGCCGAACGCTTCCATCATGGTTAAAACGATGATTAAAAAATAATTATGGTTAAAACGATCATTAAAAAATAAATCAATAAGTCTGTTAGACACTTGCATTAGCCTTACACTTCGAGAGACCTTTGAAATTTGGTAAAAATCTCGCTTTTCCTGTCTATGATTCTCGGCTAATCAAGAGTATTTCTCATGTCTTTTTAAATTATCTAGTCTTGAATAAGTTCTGGAACAATCTGAATTTGTGAAAGTCATCTTCTCACAGACACAGTAAAAATGGCATAGAAAATACATAGAATCTGAGTTTATATCCTCCTCCTCAACCTCCTCTTTCGCCTCCTCCACCTCCTCCACCTGCTCTCTCTCCTCATATCCATCCTCTCTTTCCAGATCTTCTTTTTTTACCTCCTCCTTTTCCAACTCCTCTTCCAACCAGTTACAAAGCAAGTTTTTTTTACTGGTTGGAAGTGGGCTTGGAAAAGGAGGATGTAAAAGAAAGAGGAACTGGAAAGAGAGGAGGTGGAGGTTTAGGCCAATGCAAGAATCTAACAGACTTTTTGATAGGGAGAGGAAAGCAATTCCTTGAAAGGCTAAAAACTTCAGACTTCACGAGAAACAAGCTATTCAGGAAGCTTAGAACCGCTTATAGAGAAGAAAAAAGTAGAGTTAGAAGAATTTGGCGAATATAACAGTTCTTTATCCGTAATAAAAAATGATGCTGTTGATGAGAATGCGCACTTGACAGGACATGCATCCCACTTTCACTTGTCTTGTGTGCAAAAGTCTCGCTGCTATTTCTTTTGCCAGTCTTCAAATTGCCTCTGAAGGGTCTTTTTGTGAGGCTGACCTTAATCTCGCCAGAATATTTCCTGCCGAACTGGCTTCTTACAGCCGCCTCGACCTCTTCTCCTTCAGTAATTGGGTCCAGATCTAAGACCTCGACCTCTATACGGGGGACGAGATCGCGCACCCTATCCCATTCGTTAACAGCCCCCTTAATAGCAGCCGACAGCTCGACTCTGCCTTTTTTTGCAGTTTCTGCTTCCACATGGATTCCTCCGTTTCTAGGAGCATCTTCTTCCACTTCCTGGAATTACTGGAAGCAGGTTCCTCTTTTGCTTCTGCCTCTCTGGGGCCTTGGTTACTAGCGTAGCCTAGCCAGTCCTCTGTTTCTTGTTCATTGGCTTGCAAGAGCTCGCCTCCACAGGATTTAGGGTGGCCTCCCTCTCTCGCTTGCTGCCACGGGGTTAAGGTCTACATACTCTAGGAGGCGACTTGCTATACTAGAGACACCGTTTGGCACACCATACCCTGGTGCCATTCAGTCCTCGACACGGTTGTTAATACCTTAACTTGGGTGGTTTTTTCTCAGTGTATCCTTCACCCAGTCTTTTTGGTCCGGGAGGCGTATTTTATTTCCTCCTTACCCTCTGTTTTCAGCGAGAATTCCCCTATCCGCCGCCTGAACGCGCCACGTATGGGTTACAGACTCCCATTGTGGATGATGAGAATGTCAAGGATTATGATTATGATAATGATGATGATGATGCTGTTGAGGATGATGAGGCGGAAGATCATGCTGAAACTGAACTTTCCTCAGAATATAAAATCAAAGCAAAAACAACAGCTTAAATGTTAGATTATTGGGAAGATCCCAATAAGTTTGTAGATAGATTGCCTTTCTTGTACAAGATCAACTAGCTGGAAACGCTAATAATGTACATGCAATTATTCCGATTCTTAATGAAATGCGAGAGCTTGGTCTTATTGAATAATAATTTGAAGACTGAAATAAATTTGATATTATATGATGATGGTGGTTTATCAAGTTCAGTGTAGAATGCAGCACCTAGAGTGAAGATATACATCCAGTAGGCATTAACTACAGTTTCCTTAGTTTTTCGTGTTGTTTGGAAGCAAATGTGCTTCTTCATTCTTAAATCTAAATGCAATATTTTTAGTTACTACTGATCTGTAATATGAGCGTATTCTCCTCCTCCGTCATCATCTCCTCCTCCTCCTCATCATCCTCTATTTAAAAACATAAGCAAACTCAGCGTATCTGATTTCGTTTTGGAGTTATAAAATGTTTAAACTGGACCAATCAGGAGCGCCGCATGAACTGCCGTGCGTAGTCCCCGTGGCAATGGGACAAGCGTGGATAAACATTGCAAATATTTAAGACTACAATGGGACATCCCTGGACAAAAATTGCATGACCCAATTTCTGACTTTAGGATTTCCTCATCGGGATCGTGCAACCTGGTCCACCAATGGTCTCGTTTAACTGTTGTATTGCAGAATTATCTTTTATTTTAATAGGGTAATACCACAATGGGACAAGCGAAGATGAACATTGCAAATATTTAAGACTACAATAGGACACGCGTAGACGAAGATTGCAAGACCCAAGTTCTGAAATTGATATTTCCTCATCGGTATCTAGCAACATCAAGAAATTAGCTTATATTCAGTTATTATAATAATTATAATTATTATAATAACCAAATAAAATCTAATTCTGTCTTCTAACGGAATCATGAGAGAATTGGTGGAGAAAGTTTCATGTTCCCTTTGAGAAAATATCAATTTCAGAACTTGGGTCTGGTAATCTTTGTCCACGGTTGTCCCATTGTAATGTAACATATTTGCAATGTTTACCCACGCTTGCTCATTGTATTATTATAATAAAAAAATTAAAGCTTATTCTGAAATATAACAGTAAAATAAGACAACTGGTGTAGAAGGTTGCAAGATCCCGATAAGAAATTTATTAATTCCAGAACTTGAGGCTTCTAATCTTCGTCCACGTGCGCTCATTGTAGTGTTACATATTTCCAATGTTGACCCGCGCTTGTCCCATTGTATTATTATAATGACAAAGAGAAGTTGATTCTTAAATATACATTGTTCTTTCAATATGACACTACAATAGTATAACCGTAGTTGAACATTTCATGCGCAGAAGTCTAAATTTTAAGCTGCGTCTAGTCGTCCCAAAAAATTATGGCATTTAAAAAAAGTATGGATTAGTTGTCCTGAAAGTTCGGGATGTGCAGCCAAGCTTATGAAAATATTTGACTGCTCATCCCGAATTGCCTGACGAAAAACTTTGTAAATTATAACCAAGACACTCTAGTATGTAAGGTTTGTTATACAGAATGATTATTTAAACTATTTTTCGACAGAATTATGAATGATACAAGACTTTCTAATCTTTTAAAGACTTATCAACTGCATTAAAAAGTAAATTTTGGTCCACAAAAGCCTTAAAAAGGTTAAAAAAATTGAGTCAATCACGTAAATATTAGCCATGAGCGTTAAATTGACTTGGCAAAATGCTTAAGTACTCTTTAACACCAAGTTATGTCATAAAATGCTTTAGTTATACGCTAGATTTATCATTAAAATGAATACTTTTATTTTTCCTTTACCGAACCTCTCTTTTGGCCATTTAGGCAAGTTCTTGGACTCAGTAACAAGTCCAAATCAACTTAAAATCCATTCAGCTTCTTTAAAATAAAGATAAGTATTTATAGTGATAGGGATAGTGGGCATGGTGACTTTGCAAGAAAAAAAGTTATCTATCTGTTGAATCCATTTGAGTGTTTTATTATGCGGATTACATTTTTATACATAAGTTTCCATTTATAAAATGTGAATATGTCGTGGATAACGCAATTTAGAGTTTAGAAAAACATAAGCATCTCATTTTGTTCTAGTTGATCAAACATTTTTTTTATTATTCTTGTTCGCCTAGCATATATGCGTCATGAAGCACACCACTTTGTCTACGGATATGCGCTGTTCGGCCTGATCCACGCAAAAGAAGTAGAATATCAAATAATAAAGTAAAATTAGTAACAAGTAGACGACACAAGTCAGGATTTTGTTGGATTTCTTAGATTACCAGCAGATTTTTTTTAACTGCTATTATGGATGTAAATCTGAAAGCTTTTAGATAATCGAGGCTTTTACCATCTGCTTCATACCCATTTTACTGAATTTCATTTTATTATTTGATATACTTTATTTATGAACCTGATTTATCATATTGAGATAAGATGTTGCTCAGAAAACGTTTTAACTCCAAGAAATTTAAAAACTACTGCTCTCTTCTGCTATTTACAGTAATTACTGGTTCTTTTTTTCTTCGAGTGTAAGTCTGTCCCACCCCTCTCTAATATGCTCCTCTACCAGGCGTTTTCCATTTGGAGAATGACACGATCCGGATTTGTATATTACTTTTGCATCTGAAACCACTATTAATAATCTGTTAAAAAGTTATTTCGTAATTTTACAATATACGTGTTTCGGTCTGTAGAAAGGGGACTAACAATTCAAATCTCGATTGTAAGATTATCGCATTATAATATGGAATAGGATATTCTCTATCGATTGCGATCTCTTTCACTTATATAAGATGAAAACTGAGAATATTTTTATCGTAAGGTTTATTTCAAGGATATTATCTGAGGCGAAAGACTTGAAACGCGGTTTTCTCGATAGACCTTCTGATCGTTGCATTCCTTTCTACAGACCGGGTCATAAATGTCTTAGAAATTTATTTCCGACACGCAAAGTAAGGTTGTAATAAATTATAATATGTGTTGTAATATTGCGCAACGAAGTTATTAAAAAGAAATTTGCAATTCTAAGGTACCGCGAGTCTAACTCAACTCGTAAAAATTTTAAATCAGGTGCGCTAAGCACTGGACAAGCGCTAAGCACTACTCTAGGGTGCACAGTGGATCAGAATCCCAAAAAGTTGACCAGAAGTCCATTTGTCATTATCAACTATTAAAGATGTTTTTTTTTAAATGTAGACATAAAAAACTAGTTTATTACAATATTTTATATCAAAATATGAAATATTGTCCGTAAAATAAACATTTGATTGTAAAAGTTACATGTATTTTTTTTATGTTAAATTTGATAAACATCTTGTAGTGCAAGAAACATTTGTGAAAATTTACCTTTCTTAAAAAATATACAAAATAATTTGAAGCAGCCTTGACGCCAAACTCACTGACTCCGAGATACCGCCTCTTAAACATAAATTCGAGGTAGCATTCCGTTGCTCACGTCTTGGCCTACAATTCGCATTTGAGCTATTTTGCGAAAACTGATAATTGTATAAATAATGTTAGCGATCCATGTTAGCAATCGCTTACAAATTGTCTATAATGTATAAACAGAATCTATTCATCATTCTGAATGAATATTTCCTAACATTAACGTTTCTTCATTTATTTAAAAACACATTGCAGACATTATTTTCTGTGTTCCATGTACAATAGTTTTTATTCTGATTTTCTTTTCTTGTTTTCATTTTTGTTATTTTTTTACTATCATTATCATTACTATTACTTTTTATTGATATTAAAGTAAAAAAATGGCAAAGTTTACAGAGAGGGAGATTCTTAATTTCTCCTCACAGAGCGAGCAAACTTCTGACTTTAAAATTATAGACTTAGATATTTAAATATAAAATGGAGAAATGAACTTGCGAAGTACATCAATTTTTGGTCATCTGTCACTTTCATTTAACCAAAAGTTTTAGCTATCGGAAAGACGTGATGTTACTGCAATCAGTGCTCAAAATGAAAATTACTAACAGGTTGCTGATGTCTTGCTATCGTGCATCGAAGTCATCTAAGGATACAGATTTGAGTAGATTATTGAAAGAAATAATAAAAGATCCAACAGGACCAGCCAAAGTAAGACGAATTATGCAGGAACACGAAATCTTAATTGTAAAGATGACTCCAGAGGAAGGTTTAGCTTTTCTATCAGAGCAAAAACTGAGTAAATATACGTAAATAGCTATGAGATCAGAAATTGACTCACGAGAGGCTGATACTTTCCTCCATATGCGGACATTATAAATACAAAAGCTTTATGTAAAACTCCAAAAGATGACATAGTAGTTACAGAAACAGCAGGTAAGGTCTCACTTGAAGCTTTGCTTAATCATACCGCGAAAAGGATTTGTGAATTGCAAAAAGATTTAATTATCCAAGGCAATTTTAATTTGTTCCCGTTGTGTTGATGATAGTTCAGGACACTCATCTCATAAACAATCGTTTAAAAATAAATCTGCAGTTATCAATGATGAAACTATATTGACTACTACGTTAATACCCTCAGGATTAGTAACTATCAGAAAAACTCAGTCTGGATTAGAACTGTAACTAGATCAGTAACTTGGACTAGATCAATGCAAACGTGTCCCATTCAACGCGCAAAGCTATCGCTGTTTTAGTAACTCTCAAACAAGGATAAAGGACTCCTTGTATCCTATGTACAAATGTACTTTGTACCCTAGTAAATTCGTAATCAGCGACCTCGACAAACCCCTTATTATAATATTGAAAAAAATCAAATTTAGAATACTCTAACGCCATATTAGATCCATGATTTTGTTTTATTTTAAAATTTTGAGTATGGATTCGTAATCAGCAGCCTCGAAAATCACTTTATACAAATTTTGAAAAGAATAAAAAATGTATTTAGTATACTCTACCGCCATATTGGATCTATAATTTAGTTTTTTTAATTTTGGGTATCGGATACGTAATAAGCGACCCCAAATTTTATGAACTTTTTTTACTTTTGGCCAAATTTTCGGAATTTTGACCTACTGTTGGATGGTCTGAAAATATAAAATGTTATAAGACCCCTTGAGTTCCTAAATGAAGTGCGAAAAAAAGAACAGAACAAATCAACCAAAGATTTTATTTATCGAAAATGTCATCGAAAAAATAAAATATTCCATTGTTACGTCAAACCACGATAGATACGCAAAAAAAGATCAGGGGAAAAATAAAAATTTTTTGAAATATCTGCAATTTTTTTCAAACTATTTTCTGATATAACACGTCTTTTTGGTTTTATGCATCCAAAATTATTGGATCCAAAATTGTAATTTTAAGCTACACGACGACAGATGAGAGAAAAATTTCAAGAGAAGAATTGCAGTTTTTTTACAAGAACTATATTTCCCGCAAACATTTTTTGATACGATGTGATATTTTGATTTTAATTTAACGAAAATACTATACAAAGACACAAAAATTTAAATTTTGAAGCCAAGAAAGCAAAATATGGTAAAAAGTCTTTAGGAGAAATTATAGCTTCCTAAAAGTCTGACAAAATTTATTTTAAACATTTGTTGATAGGATAATTTATTTTGGTTTTCTTTGTCGGAAATAATATCAAACAAATATGAAATTCAAATCTTGAGTCAACCGCTGTGAGATACGGAAAACAATGTAGCAATAAATTGTAGTTTTAAAAAAGCCCTCAAAAATGTGTTTAAACCATTTTTGATAGAACTTGTTATTTTGTTTTTATTTCTCTAAAACACTATGAAAAAATAAAGTGTTCTTCCAAACGATTTTCGATACCTAAAAAAGTTCCATAGAGAAATTGCAGTTTTTAAAAAGTCCTACAAAATTTTCTTCAACTTTTTTTTGACAGTACTGTTCATTTTGGTTTTATTTATCGAAATTAATATCTCTCCCTGGATCGCGGGACGTTGCAGTTGGTGGGAGGACTTACGGGTCTGATCGGACTATAGATCTGGAATAGGTGAAACAGATGCTGCATCGCGAGGTGTAGCTACTCTGGGGATCTGGTGAACTGTAATCGATAGGATCAAAAATAAGGAGCTATCGTTCAAGTAGATAATAGCAAAGTCTCATGTAACATCGAGGGCGCAAGTTCTCATGATCACAAGCCACGATATGATCGCCTTGTCAAGGGCTAAATGCATCAGGGTCAACAAATCCTTGAACAGCCGGCCCTTCAGTAGATATGGATAGGTTGAAAGAACAAAGGAGGTCTCGCGGAACTCCGAAATGAACACGTACAAAAAAAAGAAACAAAAACAAATAGAAACCCGTACTGGAACCCTACTCATAAGCACCTTCAAAAGTCAAAGGCAACGCAGGAGGCAGTCCACCGCAAGCGTTGCGAAATGATAATAATTCTGTTGAAATTGGCCTTTCAATGGCTTCGATGGGAATACCCATGATACAGATAAATTTGCACCACAGAAAAGGCACCTAGGTGGTTCTTGCCAGACATTTCAGTGTTGCAGAAAGGGATTGCCCTAATTCCAGAACCCTGGTTAGGGTCTGTTAGGTCGTGGCACCCTACATAAGGGGCTGCGCGAAAATATGCCATGTGCATGCTTAGCCGTAAAGTGTATGGATGTGATCTTGATGCCTAAGCTCTGCTTCAGGAATATCACCGATATTCAGGCGAGATTCAGGGGCATTAACGAAAAAAGATAAAGGGTGGTTATCGCCTTTGCCCAGACGATGCTGCCCGACCAAGAACTTTGAGAGAGGTAAAGTTTCTATTTTGGTACTGCCATTAGGACAGGATTCATTTGCTGTTGGTTTGTGATGCGGACTCTCACCATACGGTGTGGAGAAGCACCATAATGAATGACAGATGTAGACCTTATCGAATACCTAGCGGGGTCTGAGCTGGAGATTCTGAATCGGGGCGATACTCCAACATTCCAGATTAAAAACAGGATCGAGGTTCTTGATTTGACTCTATGCTCGGATGAATAGAGGAAAGAGGCAGTTCACTGAAGTGAACTCATGTTATAGCGAATATGATACAAGTACAATTAAATCGATAATAAGAGCAGAATAGTGAAATACATTATTGGAAAAAATTCCCTGAAAAGATAAGATTATGTGAGGAATCGAAAGACATTCCGGAAACAGCGAGGCACCACAATATCTTGGCGAAAAACCTGGATGCTCGTCTCCGGCTAATAAACCTCTAGACTGATGAGTATGCCGAAGATAAAGAGTAGGAAAGCTGGATCCAAGAGGACAAGGCTACCAAAGAGTTTAAATGCGTCGTAGGGGCCTTCTGACTCTTTAAATCACCAGGGGCGGATGGCATCTTTCCAGCGATTTTAAAAACAGGCATTGCTCTAAAACATGTGCCAGCGGCATGGAAGGATGGTAGAGTGGCCTTCATTCCCAAACCTGGGTTGAAGGGCTACATTGCTGCAAGATATTTTAGAGCGATCAGTCTAACACCATGGATTTTCCCACAGGGTTATGCCTTGTCACCCCTGCTGTCGTGCATGGTAGTGGACGGTCTTCTTCGTGGGAGCTCAGGGGTGAGGGCTATCGGTAAATGCGGAAAAGACTTGCCTGGTAATTTTCACGAGAAACTACAATATGCCTAAAATTAACACTCCTGTATTTTTTCGTGGAAGGCTTGCGTTTTCAGATTCGGTTAAATATCTGGGGGGTAATCCTAGATGGCAAAATGAACTAGGTGAAGAAGCTGGAGCCCTTATGCAGGAAATTTTTCCTGACTTTTTGTATGTCCAGCCACTACTCCGTTTTCCTTAAACGGAAGCTTTCGTATTCGGTTTAGGTCCAGCGCAGAACTTGAAACGATTCAGGACAGGCTGCAAAGGTTATAAATACTAACGCATAAGGATTTTGACGGGAGAAATGAGGACTACGCCCACAACGACGATAGGACTTATGCTCTGTGAAGTGCCCCTACACTTTGCGGTAACTGCAAGAGCGACACATGCGTTGGGCCGCCTGGCAAGAGTAAATAGATGGACTCGGGGGAATAGGCGCAGTAGGCTCCCGAGTGACATTAGCAAACTTTCACTGCTAGAGATAAGGGGAGAATAAAATAACTACATACTTCAACTTCACCAAGGCTTTCCGTGTCTGCAGTTCAAGCAGGAATGTGTGAAAGGAAAATGGTAACCCGCTTCTCCGAAGGGGCTATACGCAATGTTCCAGAGATTAGGAAAGGTCATGAGTAGCATGAGCAGGAATCTAGTATAGCACGAGAATGAGGTCCAGGCTGTCCTTCGCTGTGCTGAAATACTGCGTTAGGGAAACCATACGTAACATCACAACTAGTCTGAGAATGCAATATGAAAATAAAACTATTTGTAGAAAAAACAAAATGACTTTCATATGGGTGCCTGGTCACAAAGGGATCAAAGGCAATGAAAAAGTGGACCAGTTGCCAAAATTTAGCGCAGCAAGAGAACACATAACTGGAACCGGTATTGAGACTAGCTTTTTTCTGTATCGGTCTGGCCATCTAAAGCTTGATCCGTTTAAAGCACCGGGAATGCTAAGCCCAGAGCTGCCGACAGACGACATCCATGCTGGCCTATACGCAAAAAAATAGGCTTACTGGGCACAAACACTTAAACTGCCACATGCACAAAATGGGGTATAACCCCATGTCAGGGTACAGGAAATGCGGCAGAGATAATGGCACATCCCTGCGTGTATTATGCCAGTGTCCAGAATTCGCAAGGCTCAAGCAGGATTGAAATACTAAGTTTCATCATAAGTTCTGGGATCAACTACGGAGAGCTAATATTTAAGGGTGTGGCACAATATGCTTTATAGCTTGAGCACGAGGGTAGTTACATAGGGGTTTCCCAGCCGTCTGAAAACTAATAAAAAACTAATCCAAAATACAAAGGAAAAACTGGAAACATGTGCGGATAAGTTCTTAAAAAAATTTCCGTGTTTAAAAAATCAAATTTTGAAATAAACGACGTGAGGTCGCAAATCGCGAGGTCTAAATCTATTTGAGGGCGAAACGCGAACTTCGAAAGGCGCGAGCACTGAGCAGCGCACGATGAGAATGTACTTCCGAAGCGGTCACATTTTTACGTAAAATTTTTGTTTATAAAATGCTGATAAGAAATGCATAAAATACTGGCATAACTACTATACAGATTTTCATGACTTTTCGTGCAGCGGGTCAGAAATTATAAGTGGACGAACGTACAGATTTTCGCATTTATATCTATAGATAACTTTGTTTTAAATTAAAATATTCTGAAAATGAGTAAAAATGACTTTTTCAATATTCAGTTAATTTTTATTACAAAAAAAATTCTGAGACATTAAATTTCTCAAAGCTTTGTGATATTTGTGCTGCATCGCTTTCTTAACACGTGTAAAGTCTAAGAAGACATTTTGTGAATTCTATGGAAATGGTAGATTCATGGTCCACTTGATTTTGTAAAAATTAGTAAATTAGCAAGATTTCAATATTTCGAATTTGAATTTCTCAGTACTATTTGATACAAAAAACTGTACATAAAAACAAACTAGATTTTCGTAATCATAGAGATATTTTTGAAATACTCACAATTCAATATTTTTGAGTTCATTACGACGTCGCAGGGCTATCTTTGATTTTAAAAAGTCATCTCAGAGTTTTAATTTTAATGAGACCTAGTAACTTTTCAAATATAGCCATTTTCGATTTAAAAAATTGTGCTAATCGCGCAAGCGCATTCTCATCACAAGCTGCTCATTTTGGTCACAATTTTAAGCGCGCCCAAGGCGCGCTACCATATGTGCTCTTGCTTCACGCTTGGTCTTTGTAATTTCACCTCATTTGTACACAGACCTTCTCAAATTGAAGATCAAAATAACTAATGTATATAAAATTTATCTCTGCACCTGAGCCTGGAATTGCTAACCCAGAGATTGCAAAATAAAATAAAAATTTTATTTATCATGATAACTTGAATATTTCTTTCTTATTTTTTATTAATTTTTATAAATTTAGACTATTACAATTCATTAATTGCAGATTGTGCGGTTTGTCCATTTCAATTTGTTTATTTTCAGTTTTATTATTTTTTATAATTTAAAAAAAAAAAATTTTTTTCTTTTCTAATTTTTTTTTCGTAGCTTGTGTCGCTGTGTGCAAAAAATTAATTGGTGGGCTTTTTTGTAAGACGCACAATTAGTGTCCGTTAATCTTCTTTTGTACCTTACAAGGTTTGACGACAAAATGATAATTTTTCATTATTATTTTATGCTATCAAAATTTGAATTTTCGATTATTCAAATCTAAAAATTTCCATTTTATCTAAAAAGAGTCGTCTTAAAAAAAATTATACGTGCCGTTTCGCCCCCTCCCGTTCATTTTTTGTACGGCTACTAAGCGGTTAACGCAGTTACGTCGCTACGTTCATGTTTGGCTGTTTTGCATGCTAGAGAAGGGATACTATGTGGATACTATGAGGATACTCTACAGAGAATCGTTTCCGTTCACTCTGTTCCCTAGGGTATATTCAAAGTTCTTTCGTTTCAAGCAAAAATTTTAACTCTTTTGAAAAAATTCTTTTTTCATTAAAACACTTTTGAAACTTCTGAAGCTATATTACACTGCTTACTGGAGCAGTGAAACCAAATTTTTATTTACTATCCTTCAGATTATGTACAGAAAGTCACCTTGGAAAAACTAGGTCTTGTCTAAATAAAGATCTTATTGGACAGAAGAAAACATTTTACAATATATTGTACGCGAAAGAAAACAAACAAATTTAGTATGTGCCTATTATATACATTGCTAGATGACAAACATAAATATTTCCCATTCTCTCATGCTCGAATTTTATATAATGAGATTCGTGATATTTACCAAATTATATTTATTAAAAGATTTCAAATTCCTCCTGAAGAGTTGGACGAGCCAAGATCCGTTTAAATTAAATCATGAGAACAGAAGTAGCTTTTTTAAAGGTAAATATTAATTTTAGAAATTAAAATGCCACATTTATTTTGTAAATAATTTTCCTAAAAATTCAAAGATTATAGTTAAATGAAAAATTAGAAAGTTATAGGGGAGGTTAGAGTAGGTGGAGTACAGAGAAAATATATCGACAATCACATTGGTTTGGAGGAGGGGCAGAGCTTCTTTTACCCGTTCACGTGATCGCTTTAATTATAAATTTATTTTCAAAAAATATTAGAAGAAGAAAAGTTTTCAACAAATTAATCTTCTTATGTAGTAAAAAATGACGTACATTGCAGAATCCGGGAAAAATTTGTTTAAAAACATCAGTAGCTTTCGTTCATTTAGAGGCAAACATTTAAAAGTTAATAAAATCTTACTTTCAATGGGAAATAATTCAAATACAGGATTGCTTTACTTTAAACATGCTAAAATTTTGTTTAATAATATATTGCTTTAATTCTATTAATTAATTTATTGACTTAATCGGAAAAAACCTGGATGTAAGAATTGTTCAGACTATTAAATTATATTCTTCTTTATTTTTGATGAGGCCTACAAATTGTATTGGTATAACAAAAATAAATATAAAATTTGCGTAAAAAATATAGCAAACAACGTGAGACAGGCGTATGAAGAGAAATTTTGAAACCAATTTTTTTACCTTGACTGATTTCTTATCTAGTGTCACCTACCGAGAAGACGCGAATTTTCTTTTGCAGACAAAAAAAATGCTTTATGTAAATTGTTTTTCTACTAGTATTTAATTCATTTCAAAAAAAGACTTGGAAAATGGTGAAACCTAAGGCAATCCTTTAAAAATATTTGAATTCTCGTTTACAGTAAAAATAACTGATATATTTTTGGTATATTGAGAAAAAAATATAAAGTCTTATGTAAGAAGGGCGCGAGGCAATTTCAAATTTCAAAAATTATATTGTTATTTTACAGTTTGAAATATATAGAATTTTTCATAGTTTCACATATA
>JAAAKG020179005.1:0-26255 GCA_010014905.2 Druon quercuslanigerum
GCTTTGTCCAATATGTTGGGGGCACACTGCACTCATCAGATCACTTGATTGCATTGTAAAAATGCGTCCGTGACTGACGATATACCGGGACAGCCCCGTGCAAACTATTCTAAAAATATAAAAATATAACTCTAAACCAAAAATGCCATCGATATGTTGAGCAGGAACTATCTTAAGCCTGTAAAAACGTTTCATAATAATAATAATAATAACTGTAATGAAGGTGTTCTCACGTTGGAGTCGCGGTAGAGCTTGAACTTTCTTCACATGATTTGAACGGCCGTGTTTGCGGTAGTGCTGCTTCTGACAGAGTTTCCCATGCCAGACAGGCAGCTAACGAAGAGAAAAGAGGCTAATAAGAATACAAAAACCCATAAATAATAATGGAGAGTATTTTAAAGATTTTGGGGTCACAGCATGCGGGGCCGTGGTGATGGTGACCTGAGAGATGGTCAGGCAAATCTCACTAATCAAACATCTGTCCAGCAATAATATCTGCAACAAACGGTAAGCAGTGGAACATCAGCTGTGCAGGCTGAGCATGCTGTGGCTAACGCTAGCTATTTGCAGCCAACCACCTCGACAGAAATACCGTCCGTGAACATCAAGTGGGATATCACAATGAAAGAGGAATTGGTGTGTCTCTATTACGAAAGTGCGAAGTTTGAAACATAAATGGAAAAAGGATACAATTTAGGAACAAAATTTTCCGCAAAGTATCCTGATATAAAGAAAGTCGCACTAAAATATTGCATCGCTAAGGTAAAGGACATCAGTGCTAATTTGCACATCACAACGGAGACCAAACAACAGGTGGATTTGGCTTGGAAAAACGACGACAATGTAGATCAGTTAGGGGAAGCCACGTCACACAGTCAAGCAGGGGTAATTGATGTTCTTCTGGAACCTGTTGAATATTTAACAACACCATATCCTCCAGAGGTGGATGGCCTTATGCAAACAGAGGCAGTAGCAGAGGTTCACTAAAAAAAAGCGGGTAAAATGGACATACCATATAAACAGATATTTTATGCGCCTTTAGTATTTGGCAGAGAAACGTGGGCTAAAAATGAGGAGAGAACATCATAGGCTTTGCTTAACATAATACCCACAGCTAGCCACAAAGATCTATAAGCATAATCTATCAATTTAAGAACGCTAAATATCTGTAAACAGATTGCTTTCGGCTGTTACAATAGCTGATTTCAACATGGAAGTGGAACAGCAGCTTCCTCTTAATGAACTGCCCTTGGAAGATGTAAACAACAAAGATTTGATTGAAGCTGAAGGGGGATAATGAACTAGGGATAATGAAAAAAAAATCTAGGGATAATGAACACAAAGTACCGGATCCACTAGAGCCACATCCGGATATTAATAACAACGAATTGAACAGCGAAATCCCAGAAAAAAACTACAGCTTATTGAAAGGAATTTTATTCATACGTATGTAGAACCGACACTAAGGCATTATCTACTCAAGATGAAAATCACTAATGATCAGCGTGCACTAATAGAACACCTTAACAGAAAGGTTTTACCTACGTATTTGAACGTAGAACAAACTGTGTTACAGGTGGGACCTCTTGAATAATGTGCAGCTGTGGCAACCGTTATAACGTTGGGCCGCAGAACTAGGCCTAGAAAGTCTTTGCCCCAGAAAGTGATCGAAATCCACCATGTACGTTCAGATTGGTTATGGATGTCAGCAAAGTAAGGTGAAACTTAGTTCGATTTAATCAATATGTAGGAAACTATATATTAACCTATATTAGAAACTGCATGCCGGGTAGGTTCATGTCCGCCGAGATTTTATTGTTTTTAGTAAAACTAAATTAATGCGATAATTTTTTCCGAGAATTCAGTGTTTTTAAAGGAAAAAGCTCTAGTTATTAAAATCGAGTGAGAAATCGATTTTATATATAAACGTATTTTAAAATTTTTGTTTTTTTGGAAAATTGAAATAATAGTGAAGAATAATCAGGTTCTTTCAATTATTCCTAAAGAGAAAAAAGTTATTTATTTTACTAAGTCCGAACATGTTAATTAACGTTTTGGACATCAAAAAAGTTATAGTAGTTGCCAGGCTGCGGCCGTCTCGTCAATTAATGCGAGGGTCCAGCTTGAAACATTCTTATATCTTTGATAATTATTCTCAGTTGCGAGAAAAGGTAGCAATAGCGCTGCACGCCGACCAAATGCGGAACTAATACTAGCAATCGGCCTGCTTGCTTAATTAGTAGCGGACAATTTAAATTAGTATCTCACACAATATAAAGATTATGGACTCAAACATTTATTGAAAGATAAACAGTAATGGTCAATTATGGCAATAAGAAAATAATTCAATAATTTTATTAATTACATGGCATCTAAGCAGGGCTACATATCTCAGGGTTTAATTTAATTTTAATATACTCTGCATGTTTTGCATATTTACTTTCTAAATTAATGACTTTAATCAGAGACATGCTAACAGATTAATTCAAGGACCGAATGCACTTCATTTCAGACAGGGGTTTACACTTTAAATTGCAGAATCTCTCAGGAAAGAACTATGTCTTTTTTTAAAAGAAATTAGGAGACACGTGTTTTGCCGAGTTTCAAAAAATATTTTCCAAGGAGTTATACGTATTTGAATGTTGTGCTTTGTTTTCTAATTAACCCAATTTTTTCATTAAACCTCTATAATTTTTGAACAAATAAAGATATTTTCTGCTTCATTTTAATATTGGTTATCCTCTTCTTTCGCAATTAGCCAGAAAATTAAAAGAAAGGTTTAAAGTCAGAAAAATGGCGGCGGTTTTTATAAAAAAAATAAAAGTCGATTTTCTAAAAAAACACGCCCTTAAATTAATTTTTTTATAAATCTTTACTTTAAAAAGGAATATTTGTTGTGAGTTTGCTGCTGGCTGAATAACTATTGTGGTCAGGAGATTTTTTTCTCACAATCGAATTTTATACTTTTATCGAAAACAATGAGAGATAGTAAAAAATATTAGGAATAAAGTTTGCCTGTCTAAAAATTTATATGAAAAATGTCTCCTGTTCTTTTGCGATAACTTTCACAGTTTACGAGAAAAATTCAAGAATTACATTTTTAGGAACCAAATTTTCCTGGCCCTAAAAATTTTTCATCCAACATGATGGTGATAAACTATGTTTCTTAGATATTCGCAGAAATTAAAAAAATACCTAACAAAATGAGAGATGAAATTTTCCAGAAAACCTTTTTTATTTTCTTCTTTCAATTTTATGAAATTAAACAAAAAATGTTTTGTAAAATCGCATCATTTTTATTCTTACAAATTTTGTTTAGAAATGTTTACTAATAGAAAAAAGGCCTTTTATTAGGATCACGCCAGCTAGACTATTTCTTAGGCCAGGAGAATTTTTATTCTTTAAAAATGCAATCTTTACATTTTAAAACAAATTTTTTTTTCAGCAAAAAAGTAGGAAATTTGATTGTCAGACCAAAAATTCTCCTCACCACAAAAATTATGTAGCTAGCATTAAACTCATAAGATATCATCCTTATTAAAGCAAAAATTTAAAAAAAAAATTGGCAAAAAGTATAACAGTGCATTTTTTTAAGGATATTAAATTTTTTTAATCTGCTGTTGTTTTGTTAATTAAAAAACTTTTTTTAAATTTTCAAATGAAATTTTTTTTTCAAATAAGAAAAATGCATACATGCACGCATTGCACTCGTTAATGTATTTGCCTTAAACTACGCACGCGGTCTCTATACTCCGGATTAGTGCAAGGAACTTTAAAAATCAAAGGTCAAAGCATCGATAACAAAGATCAACAACCCTTTTTCAACATGTATCTCGAGATTCGCACTTCATTTTAGGCGAAATTCTCCCATGTTTATTCATGTACTGAAATCTGGGACTGCTTATTCATGCATTTCCAACTAAAGCAAAATTTTCATTTTTTCATGACCACTTTAATATTTGTTCTTTATTTTGCATTAATTATTATTCTAAGGTACACTAAAACTATGTTGTTTCAATAAGTTTGTTTGTTCAATAGGTTTTGTTTGTTCAATATGTTTGTTTAAAAAAGTGCGCGTCCTATCAAAAAGAAAAACAATTTCTTTAATAAACATTTTATTGTATCTTGGGTAGTTTTTCTATTAATTACCTTTTTTTCTATTTAATATTTTGTTTACGATTAAAACAACAACTACGCTCCCTTTTAAATGACTAATTTTTTTTAACATTTAATGTTATTTGTTACGATTAAAACTTTTGTCTGTTAAATTTTTTAATTAAATTTTTAATTTTTAATTTTAATTTTACCTAATAAAAACAAAAACTAAGAATTAAATTAAGAAAATTTTAATTAACAAATGTATAGATTTTTTTTAGTGTATAATTTTTGCTAGTTGATATTTTGTCGTATCTTGTACAGTTTGACCGCAAAATAGAAGTTTTTTTTATTACTCCCTTTTTATGGTCAAAACCAGAACCGCTCATGAAAAACTGCTGGTTAGCGAAATCATTCTTTCATTTTGGTTCTTTAACCTGGGTGTAAATTTGCATCCTAATCTGACTAGCCTTTGAAAAGTTGTCGCCTAATTACTTCTAAAAAACGACATATTTCGTCCCCGAGAGTTTATGCAATTTCAAGTGTAGAATCCTGTCTGGTCATTTAAAGGAAACAGTAATTCTTTTCAGTTCGAAAGAAAATCACATAGAGAGGACCAAAAAATTAGAAATTAGATTCACTGGAGCAATTACAATTCCCGGCAATCTAAAGTACCACGCATTTGTTTCAAATGAGAACGGACAATAGCAACTAAGAAAAACTTAATTCGCAACAGAACATGATCTGTTTCCGAAGACAGTCAAGAAGCCTCAAGTTCAGAGAAGCAAACAATGCGCGAAAAAAGGCGAACGAAATAAATTATGATTAATTTAGTGCAGTTTTGCTGGAGAATCGTGCATACAATCAAGTCCCGGGTAGGGTCCAACCTGTCCGAGCGCGCGAGGAAGGGTTTCGCTCGGATATGTTCGCATAACTACATAACTATTTTCAGTCCCGAAATGCCAAACAACATTTTTATCGGAAAAAAGTCAAGCTTTCGTTGCAAACGACGATGGTCGTGGAGGCTGAAGCGTAGGCTTTGGACTAAGTCTGTCGGTTTGCGGGTTCGATTCCCGCCTGGCACTCTCGAAGAGCCTAGGTGGCCCATGCGGTGAACACTAGCCTAGCGAGGGGAGTTGTTGTTCATCTCCGGAGAGTCGTGGGACCGGTACCTCTAGAGAAAAAGGTTCTCTAAGTACTTAAAGCTATTGCTCTTGGTGGTTTGGAACCCACCTTAAACTGTAGATCCCCCTCCCACCACCAAGGAAGTGTGCGGGAGGTGTATAAAGGACAGGGAAGAAGGTGCAAGAAAAATGTAAACCCTCAGGGGACACATTGGAAGCTTCCATCCAACTACTTAAAAAAAAACTGCCCGAAGAGTAGAAAATGTTAAATAAACATTTTACATGGCAGTTTGTTTATAAAACGTATATATTTCATGGATTAAAAGAACATGAAAAACCCTTCAGAAATCATTCATAGAAAATTCTATCCTTACGTAAGATTTCGCATTGTGCAAAAAAATCATAGAAATCAGTTTATAGACATACCTGATCAAAAAGTTTTCCTAATTGTTCTGAAAAACTTTAAAATACCTTGAATCAATGATTTTTTTACAAAACTTTAGAAAATATTACCACGAATCAAAATTCTCCATCTATTTATATAAATCGTAACAAAAAACATGTTCGCCTGAGTAAGTAGATAATTTTATAAAAAATTTATTCGGTAAGATTTTCAAATAATAATTAAGAATCTTATGCAAGTGCCTTTTGAGTGAGCTGTATTTGAAGTATTTTAGACAAATAAAGACGCATAGATAGTAGGTGAGAGCATGTGTGGTAAAGTAGTGTTTGTGACGAAAATTCCGCGATCAACAAACGATTGTCAGACTTCTTCATTGTGTGTCCAGTGAATCACACGTCAAGGAAATCTTACGTAATATTGAGGACGGGGGAGGGGGGCTAAATTCCTACTCTTGCTTAGTTAGGGGGAGGTGGTCCGAAAGGGGATTCAGCAAGTGATTTAGATAAAAATAAGTTTTAAAATATGCTTAAGAGACCTTGAATTTTTATTACTTTAAACAAAACTTCCCTATAAAAGACGAGTTTCTTGTTCATAAATAATTATTTAGTATCGTCTTTTCTGTGACTGCATAATTTCTTAACAACATGGGGAAGGAATTTTCTGTAATTCTCTGGATATTTTTTGCACTTTTATCACTAGGAATTGCGGTTCCATCAAGCGAAATTAAAGGTAAGTTAAATTTTTTTAAAAAATAAACTAAACTGATGCAAATATTTACAATCTTTCAAATCGTTATTTCATTGGACCCGATTTCATGGCTAAAAATCAAGTTCTATCTTTAAACAGAAGAAATGAGTTTCATTTATGAAGAATAGTTAAAGGACTCCTAAGCGAAATGAGATCAATTCATTTAATTTAATTTATATATGGACAGTAATTAAAAATTTAAAAAAACAAGTTTAAAGTATGCGAGATTTCGTTTCTCAAAAATTGCAATTATTAATATGTAAACAATTATTAGAAAAAATGCTTTATATTTTGATATATTTAGAAATTTGTACAGCTAGATACAATAATAAAGAAATAAGGAATCTCAGATTACAGTGATTTACAGCGATACAGTTAGTAACTGTTACTATACTTTTTTAAAGCAGCAACGACTTCCAACTGTTACTGCCTTAAACTTTAACCTCATATTAAAGAACTGTTTTATATTTAACTATCAAAATGAAAAAAGTATCAATAAAATCTTGCAGAAAAGAAAAAAAAGTTTAAAATTAACAAACTGGCAGCGGTTTTTCTGAAAAATTAAAAAAAGATTTTCTTAAAAAATCTACTTTGAAATTTTTTGTCACTTTTTCTTTTGAGCATGTACTTTGACATCGAAGATATCTTGTAAGTTTGATGATTGCTAAATAACTTTTGTAGCTAGGGAATTTCCTTTTTGTTAAAAGCGAATTTTCCACTTTTTCCACTTTTCCAAGAAAAACGTCTCTTGTTCTTTACGATATTTTTCATAATTCACGAAAAAATTTAAAAAAACTACATTTTTAGGAGAAAAAATTCTTCCGGCCTCAAAAATGGTGGGAACCCGCACCTTTTTTTATTTTTCTAAATATTTTTTTTTAAGTTTCTACTAATAAATGAAATTTCGAGGGCGCAAGAATTTTTTTTCTCCTAAAAATGTAGAATTTTGAATTTTTTTGTGAACTATGAAAAATATCGCAAACGAACAAGATACATTTTTCATAGAACTTTTTTCGACGTGCTAACTTTTATCTTAACATATTTTCCTATCTACCATTGTTTCGAAGAAAAAGTGGAAAATTTGTGTATGATAAAAAGGAATTCTCCTGGCTACAAAAGTTATTTAGCAACCATCAAAATTGCGAGATATCTTTATTATCAAAGTACGAGTTCAAAAGAAAAATTGACTAAAAATTTAAAGGTGGGTTTTTTGAGAAAATCTATTTTTAATTTTTCCAGACAATCCGCTACCATTTTGTTAATTTTAAATCTTTTTTTAACTTTCCGGAAGATTTCGAAAAAAGACGACGAATGCTATTAAAATCAACAAGAAAATAATAAGTATCTAAATTAAGTCGAAAGTTTCAGAGGCTTAAAGGAAAACATCGGATTTTTTGAAGAACAAAGAACAAAATTAAAATACGTATAACTTTTTAAAAAATATTCTGTTTGCAAATCAAAAAAATAAAGTCGCCTAATTTTCTCTGAAAACAAGATATTACGCCCTTGAGAGGTTCTGCGATTTCAAATTTAGGGCCCTGTCTGATTTGAAATGTATTCTATCTGTAGAAGCAATGTTAAATTATGAAACAGTAAAAATTAATAATAATGTTAACAATGTAAGCAAAATAATGATAAGAGTTAACTTTTGAGCTTTTTTTAATGAGATAGACTTAAGGTTTTTCGTCGAATAGACTAAAAAATACTTTTAATCAACAATACTTGAAAATAGTTCAGAGTTGGTTAAAATTGGTAAATTGTTTAAAAAAATTCCTTTTAAAAATGCTTAAATTAGGCTCAGAAGCTCTATTATGATCTTTGAAGATGATAATTTACAGGTATATGAATTTTTTTATTATTTTATAGACAATGGTATGAGGAATTTTACAATTAGGCTACTTCCTAATGGATAGAAACTTTTTTTTTCAGTACAATATTGTGAGCATTCTTCTGAACTTGTTAGTTTATAGAATCTAAATCTAAAATATGCCGTAGTTATTTTCTACCTAAATTGTATTATATTTTGCATGAAACTTATCAGTAAATAAAATAAATAATAAGATTATTAACTTTTCTCGGCACCCAAGAACCTGGTTATAAAAACTGACACATTTGTCATCAATGCACATTATATTATTAATATTAGAAGTAAACTGCAAAAAAGAAAGTTTTTATTTTTGGCTATGAAGTCGGGTTTCTTATCCCACTGTATTCCGCCGTAATGGATTAAGAGCTTTGATTGAATTTTCACTCTAGAATTGGAATCAGCTCCGGTGATAACTCGTAGATACCAAGGTCCAGGTAAGTCTTATATTTTTTTCAAATACCTGTCCGTAATATTAGAGCTGCCATTTCGCTTTTTGTAATTCTAATATATTGCCATATTATTTTCGATTATACTGGCCCTGCTATACCGAGTAAAAAGAATTCGTCTTATGTAAGTTTTCATTTATGAAATAGTCAGGAAATAGCCAAGACTTTTTTGTAAGCATCGCCCTTGACCACCGGAAAGACTGCATTTTTCGTGTTGGTCGAAATTTTTGGTCTTCCAGCTTAACTTAAGGACACCGACAACAAAAGGGTTCCAAGAACTCTGACGGTCATTACTAATCCGCTTTAAATTTTACAGAATGTTTATATTATTTTTCTTCATGGTATTTATTTTGTGTGTATTAACATCTTTGTTTAGCTGCAATAATTATGTTCTTTGTATGGAAAATATAAATATGTTATTAATCTTTTCCTGTCTCCAACAGTTCACTAGATACTTGTAAAAAATGAGAGTTTTTAACTTTATAGGGACAATATTATGTGCATGCAGTCGTTGATGCTGACAGGTTCTGAATTTATAATGAGCAAATCATCTATTAAAAATTATTAGTTTTTTCGGTTGTGGAACTTTTATCTTTGGCAGATGTCAACTGTTCGGTCACAGCTTATCTATCTGATTTCTGAAAATGGTTCGCCATAGTGGGCTATAAAATATTTTCGGCGTGGGCTCCATAGTTTTTAAAGGTCGGAGTATAATGGAACACCAAATTCCCTGAAAAATATTGAAGCTCTAAATTGTTAATATCATTTTCTTTCGAAAAGATTAGGTTTATTTCTCAAGACCTAAACTTCTCGCCTTAAGACAAGTCCACCTCGACTTCTCTTCAAAACCTGTCGTAAACCTTAGTCATAAATTAAAAAATGACGTTTTCAACTCCTTATTATCGCCCCTGACCGCCAGCGAGACATAGCCATGTTGCAGAAAAACTTTAGACAAGTCAAGAGAAACATCAAGACGAAATGTTTTTACTCGGGTTGGGTTGACATGTTATTTGTGCGACATCGTCCGCTACTGCCATATAATATGTGGCATTGCGCAAGGATACGGCGATAAAAATATGTTGCCTACTTCAGTTTCGGTGGATTTTTCACACACTTCTCATTGATCATAAGTACTTTTTTAAAAAATAAATAGTTCACTCTTAATAATGAAATTACAGAACGTTATTTGTTATCCAAATTCCAAGATTTTTCTAGAAATTTGTATTCAATAGGACCAAACTCTGAGCAAGTTGGACTTAAAGCAGACAACTTTGATTTTTTTTTATGCACTTAAGAAATAATGCCCCTATAATAAAGTTTTTGATACTATTTGAACATAAATTTAGTTTTTTAATTATTGCAGGTCGCTTAGATGTGGGCACAAGCATAAATGCCATGTCTCACGAACCAGAATCCCAGGGAATAAGGGCATTTGGCATAGTGAAAGTTAGACGAGGAAATACGCCACTTGGCGATGCATTTGTAGTAGGCTCTAATATTGCCATTTCGAGGGTTAGCATCTTTAACAACACATCGATCGAGGATCTAAATGTAGAATTTACATTCAAAATTCCAGAAAAACATTGTGTTTCATACCAAAAGAAAAAAGAAGTTAGAAGTCACTATATTGAAAATTGGAAATATCCACGCTGTTCAGACATGCGTACCTGCCAACCCAATGTTGCCTTACTCATTGTTGCAGGGTCTCTCCCGATGGATAACGGAGATATTGCAAACAAATTTTTCCTACAAAAGTTCAATAAGGCTGAAATTGCGTGGGCTACACGGGAAACAAATAGCCCGGACATTGTATACAGGCAACCCCGCACAAGTATTTAGGAGGACACCCTTATACAATTAAAAAGCAAACAACGTATGAGTGTACCTGAAATAAAATTTGAAAGATAAAATTCATCGTGCAGTTTTTTCTAATATATAATGAATAATATTTCATACTAGTTAATTTATTTTATAAATTAAACAGTTAGTTAGTCAGTTAGTTACATGACGGGTGAAGAGCCCCAAAACGTGAAGCTCCTCTGGCGCTCAAGCTATAAAGCCTATTGTGTCACACCCTTAACCATCGCTGTCAATATTTGACAGCAGACCTCTTGCTGAAGCCTAGTATGTCAACCATCGAAAGAATTGAAGCTTTCTTAGGATCCATAAAATAGAACCCAAGGGTCTGATGACTGAGCCTAGCTAATGCCGGGCACTGGCGAGTACATGCAAAGATGTTTCATCATCTCTGCCGCGTCTCCTGCACTCTATCGGGAGGTTATACCCCATCTTGTGCATATGGTAGTTCAAGTGCTTATGTCCAGTGAGCATCTAAATCACTGTCCTTACGTCTTTCTTTGGCAAACACAGGATTTCCCTGGCTCTATCCATTCTGTACGTATAGCCCAGGATGGACTTCGCCTGTCACTTTGTTTTTTTCTACAAGTAGGTTCAATGCCTTTTTGCATTCTTAAACCATTTCTGATGTTATATCTGGTGCGAACAGATCGAAATCTCTCTTCCAGCAGTGTTCTCTTCTAATAGTGTTTCAACACAACGAAGGACGGCAAAGACCTCATCCTGAAAGACAGTAGCATGTCTTCCAAGCGAGATCACCACTTCCCTCCTGTTCGCATCATCACATATTCCTGCTCCTGACCCTCCCTCTTCCCTGGATTAATTCATATACTTGATTTCCATTTGCAGGATTGGATTATCACTTCCTTTCCACGCATCCCTGCTTGGAATGCAGACGCAGAAAGCCCTGACAAAGTTAAAGTGTTTTCTTATTCTGTCCTGCCTTATCTCAAGAATCGGCAGTGAGCCGATGTCACTCGGAAGCCTAGTGTGTCTAGTTCCCTGAATCCATTTGTTTACTTGCACAAGGCGGCACATCGCGTGTGCTGCTTTTGCAGTTATCGCAAGTTGTAGGGGTTCTTCACAGAGCATGAAGCCTAACACCACTGTGTGCGTAGTCCTCATTGCTCCCGTCAAACCCCAAAACACTAGCGTTTGTAGTCGTCTCAGCCTGTCCTGTATCGTTTTAAGTTTTGCCTGTGGCCACTAGACCACGGGCGCATGTAAAAGCCTTGATTTAAGGACAGCGCAGTAAAGCCATGCAAGCATTTTACACCCTACTCCTCACGGCAATCCAAAAGCTCTTCTACAAATCCGAAAAGTCATGACGAATTTCCTGCATTGCGCTTTGCCCAGGTCAGTTTGCTATTTAGGACTACTTCCAGATATTTAAGCGAGTGTGAAAACGTCAGCCTCCCACCACAAAAAACAGGAGCGTCAACTTTCAGCATCCTGTT
Organism: Druon quercuslanigerum; assembly: GCA_010014905.2. Taxonomy (NCBI): domain Eukaryota; kingdom Metazoa; phylum Arthropoda; class Insecta; order Hymenoptera; family Cynipidae; genus Druon; species Druon quercuslanigerum. Next base: position 11,997 of record JAAAKG020179005.1, read on the forward strand.
ATTCCTCTTCCTCAGAATAAAAGACGTTAGGCTGATCGGTCTGAAATCTTTTGTAGCAGTGTAGCCCTTCTTCCCAGTTTTGAGAATAAAGGCCACGCTACCGTCCTTTAATGCCGATGGCACATGCTTTAGAGCACTCCAGGTGCGTTTTCCACCATTCTGCTCCTTTCCTAGACTTAATTGTGCTAGTAGGGCAATTATTCTCATACGATGTAGTCAGAACTCTTTGTAGAAGTTCCGCGGCGTACTCTAACTTATCAGTGCTGCCATAATTTGTGGGAAATTCCACTATCCTTTCTCTGAGTTCCTCCTTACATAAGGCCCAAAGTGTATTTATAGAGTTTCTGATTTTTCAAACCTCTGTTTTTCCTAGTTTTAGCTGAAACAATTTATGTTTGTGGTCCGAAAGAGATTCCTCATCAGAGACCTCCAGTCCTCAGCTCCTCAGCTGCTCCGAGCATAGAGTCAGATCTAGAACCTCACTCCTGTTTTTAAACTGGAATGTGGGAGTATCACCTCGATTCAGAATCTCCACGTCAGTGCCCACTAGATACTCAATTAAATCTCTTTCTCTGTCATTGATATTTGTGCTCTCCACGCCGTATGGTGAGAGTTCGCATCGCAACCTAACAGCAGAGGAATCCTGTTCTCTCGGCAGTACTGAATTAGAATCTCCACCTCTCTAGGAGGTGGCTATTCATCCGCACTGCCAGGGGAATAAGCCGAGGCTATTGCCACCTTTCTCCGCTTTCACCCCTGAGCCTCACCATTAAAACAGTGAGATCCCTGAAGCAGAGCTTAGGCACCAAAATCGCATCAATACTCTTCACAGCTATGCATGCCCTTGGCTACACTCTGACAAGCCGCTATTCCTTTCCCTGTATAACCAGGGTTTTTGGATTAGGGCGAGTCCTATCTGCATCTCTGACATGCGTCTGGCTAGAACCGCCGAGGCGCCTTTGCTGTGGTGCAAATTAATCTGCATCATAGAGATTCCATCTCAGGCATTGAAAGCCAAAGCTCTGATCGCTGATTCAGAAAGACCGACTACCAGAATCCAGTCACTCCCCTTCTGCCTGGATACCTGCTTGAATAAATTAATCCGTCCTCAGAGTCGAGTTTTGGAAGCTCAGGCGTCTCAGAATGGTCGTCGGATTCTCGGGTTTCCCGGGATTTAGAACGGTCTCTCTGCGGTACCTTTGCAAGCATTCCGTCCACCTGAACTCCAGGTATAGTCCCTCTTTAAGCCTAAACGTATGAGTCCTCTCCGCTAACCACTCCCTCGACCAGACATCCGCGGCCTGATAATGATGTCGTTGAATCTGCGGGCGTGTCCCTCGCGGGATAACACGTCAATCTTCTTAGAGATTTCCTTTCTCAGCCTGTCCAGATCATCAAGAGCTAGACAGGTTTCAGAATACTTCTATGCAACGACAACTCTCACCAGGGCTTTGTTAGCCATCTGCGCAAAAGTAAGGCTCTGTGTATCTAGAGCCTTCTGCCGCTTCTACTTCCTATTGCGGGCAGCGGGGAAGGGGGGGGGGGAGGGTAGTACTGGAGCCCTTTTTCCTCTTGTCCATAGAATGAGCCTGAGGTCCAGCTGCAGATCCAGCAGCCTCGTAGTCTTGGCTGCTTTCTGTGGATTGCAAACACGTAGCCCACGTAGCCATCTGCTTTCTGCGGTGGTGTGGAGGAGGGTCCCGGAACGTAGCTCTCATTGTTTTTTAAATTTTTGTTGTGTTTATCAGACATAAAAAGTCCCACGGAAAGATAGGAAAAAAGAAAAGACCCCTTGCAGAGCCCCGCATGAAGGGGGCAGGTCTAAATACTATGGGATTCGACCTGGAGTCCCAAAGTTCCAGTTAAAACTCCTCTTCTATAACCTCATCCTGCCCGCCTCTACTGAGGGGGGGGGGCGGTTGGAGTGTTCAAGGATTTTTTGAACCTAATGACATGCAGCCCTCGACACGACGATTACATCTTGGCTTCGGGAGCATGAGAACTCGCGCCCTCGATATTCCAGGAGGTTTTGTCAGTACTCCCTGACACGACCGCTCTTGAGTTTAGATCCCACCGACCAGAGTCCTTCAGATCCCCAGAGTAGCTACACCTTGCGATGCAGCCCCTCTGGTTCACCCATTTCGGACTATAGTCGCGTTCGTCTTGCTTTCACTTTGGCGAACTTATTGATGACACTGTCGATATTTAATTATTTAGTAGCACCTTGTTCGATTTTCAGTCGAAATAGATTTAAAAATAAACTTTGATGCATTCTATTACGCAAACAGGATCTTATGATTTTAATTTGCTGATCGTCCTTTCGCGCATGGTTTTTGCAACAAGTTGATTTGTCGTCTCATTGAACCTGTTATTATTTAAACAGAAGGTCGCATTAATGACTTGCGATGGGAATTATATTGTTAAATCATTATGATATCGAATCCGTAATTTATCTGCTACCTCAAGAATTTCTTGGTTCCAAAGAAGAAAAGGGAGTTTGCAACTTCGTTCATTTAGTTCAATCTTTCAACTTACTGTCTTGTCTATCATAAGAACGGCACTCTTCGTTCAGTTCGTGAATATGCTTCAGAAAATATTATCTACGATTTTTTAGAAAGACTGCTTCAATGTCTCATTTTTGAGATATTTGTGTACCTTCATCTTTAAACTTTCGACACTTAAATCCATATTTTCGGATTTGTTGCTGCGGCAACAATTCTCGGGAATTGTTTTTATAAGAGCTTTTATTATATCAATTTCATTTTTTAGAATCATCTCTCATTCTTTAGCAGTTCGAATGGACACGCTTTCTCCTGAATCTGCGAATGTACCTTCCGAAAAATATTTTTAAAAACGACAGAGTGTCGACCTTTGCGTGTGGTAATTTTCTAGCTTTGTCTTCCTTAATTAGTGTCCCTCTAGATGCCCCTTGAGGCGGCCCACTCTGTACTGAGTTTGACTTCAAGATTTAATTGTTATAAACAAATTATATAAATAAATGCAAAGTGAGTAAAATTAAAAATACAAAGAGGTGGTTTTTCTTCGATATGTTACATAAAAAAACATACGATTTGCAAATCTATAGCATATTCATGTTGAATGTTTTTCCTGAAAATAAACGTTTATCATCGGTTTGTTAATTTAAAAAAAAATTGACATCGTCGCTTTCATTCTATAATTTTTATTATTAAACTAAAAATAATAGTAGAAACTTCCAAGTCAATATGTGTAATTTGATGGCAACTGCGATTTATTAATGTCAATCAGCGCGCGGCGTGGCCATTTCCTCTTCGCGGAGCACCATTGGTGGGATCCCCTCTCGGGAGGAAATTGGAAATTTTGGTCTTTTCCTTCAAAATGTTATGACTTTGGGCATTTTAATGATATAAAGTTTTTTTTAAATTATTTATAGAATGTCGCAGTTTAGAAGAGTTATTAAAAATATATGAGACAGTGGGAGTTGATTGAAGGGGGATGTAGGAAGGAATGATGGGTTGAGGTTATTGTTAAGAAAGGTAATTGTGTGAATGTCGCGGCTGTGATGCGAGCGAGAGTGTGTCGGAGTACAACCGCGCGGTGCCTAGTGCTGGACAGGGCGTTGGCAGGAAGGTGGAGGCAGTTGCACACGCTTGATCGCCCCCTTAATGAACTGTTGAAATGCGGAGAGCCCGTCTATGGGGTGGGGCGGTGACGCAGCGTACGGGCTCGTCTACGTGTATGCTTAATGCCAAGTGCGGCTCTTTGTTGATTTTTCTTTTTGTGTGTTTTGGGGGGGAGGAAGGTAAGGAAAGAAGGAGAGGTGAGAAAGCTTAACAAAGAAGAAGAGAATGTCTCCGGCGTTTCAAAAGCTGACAGCAAAAGGGATTCAGACCTGGGTTCGTCGCGGTGACGGTAATCGAAGGGCTGCTAAGAGGGCCCTGATCGGGCAAACTGGTGGTCATCGGTGGTGGTATGCTTCATGACTGAGTCTCCGCGGTAGTACCTGGACGTGGTGATGCAGCGACTATGGCCGGTGGTTCTGGAATCTCTACAGGGATGAAACGAAATTGAATGACTCCCCAGGCACCGGTAATGGCGTGGTAGGAGCAACCATTAACTCCCAAGGACAAGGCGGAGTATTCGGACAATCTCTAAAGGGCGGTTGGCCGAGTCCGACGGGCGGGGACTTGTTCCGAATAACGACGTTCATGGGCGAAAAGACGTTCTCCTGTTCTTCACTGAACTTTGGCACCCGCAATTTCACTAGATTACTCTGATCATGGAAAAGCCTACGTTTTCGGTGGTCCTTAGTTCCGGTTACGCGACTCCTCCTCTCGAAGCCGTTCTTCTTGACACTTCCTGGCCCGCAGTAGATTGGACAACCGCACGCGCTCCGCGTTAGCAGACCGTCGGGTAGCGATCCTCCTCTCTCGTTCCTCCAAAGGGAGAGCTGCCTCCTCCTCCTTTCTCGCCTGATGCAGCCGCGTCCGGGAATTAGATCGCGATATCTTGTCGGCCCCTGTCATCAAAAGGTTTTTGTCAGGTTGCGGTTCCGTACACGTTACGAACGTGCGGAACGCTGCCAAATTCAAGCTCCAACGTTGACTCGAAATGTGGGTAAAAGAAAACGACTGTTGATCCAAAGAGACAAGGCAACTACCTTGGAAAACTACTGCTGACTTCTGCGATGAAGGGGTAACTGGGAGTAATTTAAAAATGAGAATGCGAAAAATTCTTTAAGTCCAAAAAATGCTTTATTCTCTTAATACTAGAGAAAGAGGCAGAGCGGATCTGACCTCTCGAAATTTCGAACAACGACTGATTTCAAGCTACGTCCTCTCGCTCGGCGACCGAGCGTGAAGCTGGCTGCGAGCAGTGGGAGCGGCGGCGTGCCTGCTTATTGGCTGCAAAGTCGGCAACGAAGTCGCAGCCAGCAGTGCGGGAGTGCTGCCTCGACCGAACTACGTCGACGCCGAATTTTTATGACAATTTAAAAATTAAAGCTTATAATTAAAATTAGAACGAATTCATTAAAAATAATTAAAATTTAGCAACAACTCAAAACCTATCCTAGCTTTATTTCTGAAGTAATCATGCCGCTAGGTCAAATAGAACGGTAGTTCGTATTTTTGTTATAAACAACTCAAGTTTTAAATAATTAATTTTACATTTTCAATGTCCTATGGAAGGCCTGTAATTAGAAAGATGAAATTTATCTCAGTTCTCGGGAACTAATTATAATCGTATTCCGTGTATAAAATTATCAGGGCACACTTGCGTACGATAAGGATATTTTTTAAACTGTCTAATCTGGACGGTCTTTTCGGGCCTTAATCGTATGCTGGCTATCCTACAATGACTAAAAATTTTGAAAGTATTAAAGCCAAATATTTCTAACATACTTTCAAAAAATAACTGGTGTTTAAAAGTAAAAAATAATATAAAAAATGAACTTTTGGAACCCTATTTGGATGCTGGCTATTTCGCTATGGCGAAAAGTTTTCTAATCATCAAACCGAACTTTTATTTCGGTACTTATAAGCCCCCTGGCTTATAATCAAAATACTTGAATGGTACACATAAACAATTTTTTAGTCCTGATCGGCTAGTCAGCACCTGATCAGAACCCGAAAAGATTGCCCAGATGACAAAGAAAAAAATTAATATTTTATTATGTTCATTTACCGTCTTTGGTACTTCTAAACATCCTGACTTTTTAAAAATAAAAGACAATTTTTTGGCTTGAAAAGTTAGAAAGTTAGCTATGACAGGCTAGCAATCATCCCAATAGCGTCCTAACGGTCCCAGCAGACTGACTAAATGATAAGTGAATGAATGCATTTGTTGTATTGTTCATTTTTTGTTTTGTCTACTTAACACCCTGGCTTTGATGGAAATATGATCAAAAATATTTGGCTCCATCACTTCCAAAGTTTTTGGCATGGTAGGATAGCCAGCATCCGAATAAGGCCCGAAAATACCGTATCGATTAGACAGTCTAGCAAGTGTACTAACTAGACGCAGCTGTGACCTGATAATTTATTATACGAAGTACGTTCATATTTATTTCTCGGGAACGAAGAGAAATTTGATTTTTATAATTACAGGTTTTTAACAGATGAGTTTCTTTAGATGATTTGAGATGAAACTTCTTAGAGATCCTTAAGGGAAAGTTGAGACAAGTATATAAGGTTTTGTTACAGCGTTCAATTATCGAACAGAATTTTTTAGAGGGAGCTTTAAGATTGGTGAAAACTATGTGGTTCTGGTACAGCGAACAAACTTCGTCTTAAATATTCTTTTAGGAAAAGCGATTTCTTTCTTTATATGAATGCGCCCACAGTTGAAAACTTGTTAATGAAATTTACTTTTTACAGCAAATTATTCACGGTGATTGGAAAGCAAAAAAAATCTGCTTGAATTATCTAATAAAAGTAAATGTGGCATGCTTTTTTGGTATCTAGGAGTGCTCAAAAATCGTTGAGACGAAATATGATCAGATTCTGTTCGCGAGAAAATTACATTTTTGTTCAGTCAATAGTAACAATGTTCGGTTTTTTGAGAATACCTCTTAAGGGATAAATCATAAAAATGGTGTGTGTTATGATTTGTAGTGAATTTAACTACATTTTAAACGAGCCATGTAGCTTTGGAAATTACTCATTGGTTACCGAGATAGAGCACACATCATTAGGCCTTACGCACCGAAAATCGATTTTCGGGAATATCTCCTAGAGATGAGATAGAGAGATAGAGCCCATATTAGTAAAGCCAATAAGTGAAAAAATCCATTATAGGATTATTGGTGTTGGTAGAGGACTCAATAGCCTTCAAAATGACCTCTTAAACATTCGAAAATGTTCAATAGCCACCGAGATAGAGCGTTTCAACATATGCCCGTTTTATCCTTTTTTAGGAAAATCGTTGTAAATCAGTTTTTCAAAATTTTCTCATGTCTTATTGTGCTTAAAAAAATAGAATCACAATCTGAAAAATCCTGTCCACATATGAATCATAGATTGTCCCATATTTTTTGTTTGCCAGTTTTTTTTCAACTTTTTAAAAATAATATTCTCTTAACTGTGAATGAACTATAAGATTATGGCTCTAAATAATGCCAGAAATAGAAAAAGAATTTATTTAAAGTTTTGAATATCAAGCAAAGAAAATTCAACGACCCAATCTTTCAATTTCTTTTTATAAGAAGAATCTGCAATTGAGTAGATGTTGTGCCTGTTCCAAAATTTGAGGAATTCTGGATCACCGGGCCCTCCAGACTTTTTAGACTCCCATTCCTAGAGAACTCCATGAAGTTTCCTTTTGTTTGCCGGTTCAAATTAGGATCTTTTTGACTCAAAAAAACGCGTATTTCTGTACGCAAAATAAGTTTAACTTTTTTCTTTGAATGCACACAATACAAGAAATATTAATCCGAGGTAGATAATATTTTTACACTGCATGCCACGTTGAGACGCTCTAGGTTGGTGGCTATTGCACATTTTCGAATCTTTAAGGAATAATTTTGAAGGTAGTTGAGTCCCCTACCAAAACCGATAATCATTTTATGGATGAAATACATTCCTGAGGAGGTATCTCGGATAATCGTTCATTCCACTAATTTTAATAATATGTGCTCTATCTCGGCAACCAATAAGTATTTTATAAAGCTACACGGCTTGTTCGAAAGGTAATTAATTTTCTCTACAAACCATATAAGAACAACTTTTGTTATAAAATACATCGCTGAGGAGATATTCTTTAAACCTGATTATTGGTACTTTTAACTGAACAAAAAAGTGATTTTCTCGCCAACAGCATTTGTTCAGAATTTTTCTCGATGATTTTTAAGCACTCCTAGGCATCAGAAACAGCATGCCACTTTCACTTTTCTTAGGTGTTTCGAGCACACTTGTTTTTGCTTGCTGACTGCCGTGAGTTGTAAGTCAAAATCTGTTTTATGCACGTCGAAGCATTAAAAAAATTTTGTTTACTTTTATCTTTTCGTATGAAATAACCAAACAATTTTTACGTAAATCAAAAAAAAATTTTGAAATGATATTATTATTAACTTGCTTTTGACATAATTGATTGAAAAAATGAAAAGTTACACGAATAGATGGTCCTTTGGTCATTACTTAAATATACTTATTATAAACAATTAAATATATTCCTTGATAACAATTAAAGATCGAAGATGAAATATATAACGCATTTTACATAAGAAATCAGTTAGTTTAAGCAATTATATTTGTGGCTTAAAAATGATATTTTTGAGATTGCTGATTTTTTCAGAATATTTTTGAATTTTCAAATCAAAACAGAAAGAAGACAATATTAAACGTGTTCAAACTCGTTTTTTATACTTCTTTCGAATGTCAATCCACAATTTTGTTTCCCTCAGCTACAACGATTCAAATAATGTCAGCACTAATGATTTGCCCTACTGCGCAATTTTCTTCTAAATTATGGGTGAGATAAAGAACAAAATTTTATCAATGTGCAGGTCCCACCACAGGCAAAAGTAAAACACGAGGATGCTGTCGAGCTGATTTTTCTCAATCACGGAAAGGGGTTGAAAAGATTTTCTTTACGGGAAAGAAAATTGCCATAACGCTCTTCAGAATTTTATTAAAAGGCAAGCAAGAGTTTAATTAAAAAGTGGAGTGCTCAAGATGTTGACCGAAATTTTATAGAAGACTGGAGACTTTTGAGAACTCATATTTTCAAAAAGTTGAATCGTAAGTATGAGATAAAAGTAGCAATAGTTGACGAAGCTCCCCATTATGAATTCCTTCAGTTAGACAAGTCTGGCGTTTTCGATAATGAAGATGATAACGATGATCTTTACCTTATACGAATTAACACATTTTCTTAAAAAACGACGTTTAAACTTGCAATTCCTAATTGAGAGTACGAAAATTTTAAACTTACTATTCGCAATTACACGGGTCGTCAAAAGGAAGTTTTAGAGCCAGGGGAATAGGAAAACAAGGTAAATGATTTATTTTTTTAATTATGTGAACTCTCAAGCGCGTATACTTTTAAAAAGCTTATCTTGCAAGAGATCCTAGCTGAAATGTTAACGAAATTATGGAAAGGTGTAAAAGCAGAAGGTGCAATTCAGAATATTATGCCGTTGCAAGAGAGGAGACATGTAAAGGTGAGAAGCTTTTGTCAGACGTCCATGCTGAAGACACATTTGAAAATCATCTACACGAACCCATTAAGCGACAACTGTGAAATCGCAAAAGATAATTGGTCAGTGTGTGATAGCAGAAGGAGCAGGAGACAGCATTTCATGAGCTACCAGTCCTGCGAGGATCAAAACAGGAAGCGGGGAATCAAAATTCAGGTATTCTTATCAATGTTAACGGAATAGCGATCCCGGTAGGTCAGATGTTATCAGCAACACACAACATAGGAAATCTAAATAATTCAGTTACAAACTGAAGTGATCGGTTTGTAATCCGCGATAATACGAAAAATCCACTTAAGCTTATTCTAAGTGGTGATTTTTCGGGCCAAACACAACTGAACAGGATATTTTACACTTAGATGTGACTTTTCTTGCTATGAAGAGTTGAAAAAAGGACCTCAAAAATAACCCGTATGTGTAAAAACCCCTTGTCCAACTCTCTTGAGCCATTAAAATCAGCCCCGCATGTAGAAAATCTTTGTCTAACTCATACCGAGCATAAAAATCAACTCTATCTAAGTGTACATAATTTTCAAAGGAGCTGACTTTCAATATAATGCAATTTTTGAAAGAAATTTTCAGCGTAAAAAAAAAAAACTTTTAAGATCTTAGGGTATCTTTAAAGATTCCAATGAATTTTTAAAAGCTTTGAAATAGGGTTTCCTACAATTGTAATCCCAGGTAATCCATTTTAATTCTAAAAAATCGATTTTGCAATCTGAACTAATCCACTTTTAATCAGAAGCAATTCACAAGGAAGGCACTCCAGGTTTCCTTCGCCGATTTGATTCTCCCTGATATATGATCTAGTACTCGAAAATCTAAGTGATACGTATTTTTTTATCTGCGGAAAAACACTTTAAGGAGGCGAAAGAGCTTCTCAAAGATAGGGGTCTCAAGTTTCGATTGCATAGTTTGGTGTAAAAAGCCAAATGGATTTCGATCAAACCTACTAGAAAAGTTTCCTTATGATGAAAGATGAATAACGTAATTTTCTCAACAAAGAAAAATATATATATATATAAAATAAGGGGGTAAACCACCCCCATAAATATTTAATGTTGTGCTAAAATTTTTTAAAGTTACAGAAAGAAATGTTAAAAAATATATTTTGCACGTGACACAAAAATAAAGTTGACGAGTTTCGCCAAAAAAATGTTTAAAAAAATTAATGGGGGTGGCCACCTCTAAAAATTTTTATTTTTTATTTATGATAATATATACTTTCAATGCACAAAAAATTGGAAAATGATATTTATAACGAAGGAAGTGAAATAGAGCCCACGCGACATAAATAAAAAAATTAGGTTGGGGTAAACCAACCCTAAATATTTTTAAATAATCTGCAAATTGCTAAATTCCTAAGAGAAAACTTTAAAAAAATATATTTTGGACTTGAGACAAAAATAAAGTTGTGTTGAAGAAAATAAAGTTGGGTTTCAAAAAAAAAGAATTTGTTTAAAAATTAATGCGGGTAGCTACCCCGAAACCTTCTTTATTTTGTGTCTATGATAGTATTACTTTCTATACACAAAGGCAAGTGAAAAGATAGTTTTATAACGAAGGAAGTAAAATAAAATCCATCCAATATACATAAAGAAATTACACGGGGGTAAACAACCTCTGCATATTTTTTAAAATATGCTGAAAATTGCTAAATGCAGAAGGGAAAAATTGAAATAGCTATATTTTGCACTTAAGACAAAAATAAAGTCGTGTTTTGACAAAAAAATCTAAATTAATGTGTTGCACACAAAAAAGAGGATGAAGATATTTGTATATTTTTAAGAAAATACATGCATAGTTTATAGACAAAAATAATACGTTCATGTCAAATTGACATTGTTTTGAATTCCAGACAGTATATCGAAGATGTATTCTTCGAACTTTGAACAATAATAATATTCGTCAAAGAAATGTTTAAAACATAATGATTTCTTACACCACGAATATTGAATCACAGCGATATTTTTACAACCTAATATGTCACAATATGTTGTAGAAGAATCACCGAAACTATAGTCTAGCGGATTTTGAATTTACCTAATTTTTCTGCAATATATCAGTTTTCATACCATCTATATTTAAAAAGCTTAGTATATCTTGGCGGGGTTAACTGATAATGCACCAAGGACAAAACCTCAATAATATTATTCCTGTTACGTATATCAAAATAATAGTCGGAAAAGTGACACCCTTAATTTTTCCAACCTCTAAACCCAAATAATACGTCTATAGTTTAAATTTGTCCTGTAGTTTCTGTTGATATAATATTAAAATTTACGTTCAAAATCACCTTGTCTTTTCTCCAGATAGAATCTATCACCAAATGTACAATAATAGTATAGCTTTTCAAACTTTGAAAATGATGGGAACAACATTTAATTATAAAGGTTAATAATGTAAAACATTTTAGTTACCCTCTTTGATGCTCTTTTTTTCTTAAAAATACATAAATATTTTCATCCTCTTCTTTGTGTGCAACACGTTTTTTCTTTGGGTTTTTTTGCTCGAGTTTAGACAGATTTTCAGGGCTGCCACACAGTCACTTGAGTAACTTTTAGTCACCTTATAGTTTTAAGTCACTTTTCAGTCACTTTTTTAAGAAACAGTCACTATAAGTCACTTTTTAAAAGAAAGAGTCACTAGAAGTCACTTTTTTTAAAGGTAAAGGTTATTTTAGAGTTTCTCAGCGTTTCAGGCTCTACCTCATTTTCGTGGATAGTGCGTGTGTGTGCCTTGTCCATTATCTAGTAAAAATGGGAATTAAATAATTAATAGGAGTTACACACATCTATGCAAAGTAAAAGTAACTATTCTGTATTTGCACTAACACTATTTCAATTTCCAATTAGACTGCGATTTTTAATAAGCAGAAGCAAAATATATTTCCGTCAATTCGAACAATGACCTCTGAACTGCTCTCATTGTTTATTTCTGCGAATACCCTATGTTATTTTCTTGCTTATTTTCCTGGAAAAAAATCAGAAAGCAGTAACAAAATTGCGGAAAGAATTAGAAGAAAACCAAGAAGAAATGAATAAAACCAAAAGTTTAAATTTTTTAGTTATTATTTAGTTAAATTATTAAGTTATTATATTATTATTATTATTTAGGTAAATTATTTATTAGTTCGCGATTTTCCAGTTCTCTAATTCCAATCGTAAAGTATTTTTGAATGTAAATACGGTAGTTATATGAAAGGTTTGTTCAGCTTCTGATAATATGAATTACAGTGTGTGTGACTTGTATAATTTATTCTGGAAAATGTGACCTTGGTATTTATCCCTAAAGTGAGCACTAGAATTTCATCTAATCATTTAAAAGCAATCCCATCAATTATATGTGTTCAAAATTAGTCACTTTTAGTCACTGTTGATCTCAAATTTGTCACATTTGTCACTTTTTTAAAGTACATTAGTCTGTGGCAGCCCTGCATATTTTGCAATTCTATACATAATTAGGGGGCGGTTTATCCCCACGTAATTTTTTATTGATGTTGGATGGACTTTATTTTACTTCCTTCTTTATAAAACTTTGTTCCAATTGTCTTGGTGTATGCAAAGAATTTATTATTATAGAAACCAAATAAAAAGTATTTACGGGTGAAAAATTATTTTTTTGGCGAAATACTTCAACTTTATTTTTGTCTCAAGTGCATAATATTTAAAAAAAAAATTTTCTGCTATGAATTTAGCCCTTTTCAGCACACTTAAAAATATGTAGGGGTGGTTCATCCCCGCCTAATTGTTGTATTCATGTCGGATGGACTCTATTTCACTTCCTTCGTTAGAAAAATAATTTACCAATCTCTTTGTGCATGAAACGTATATATTATCATAGACACAAAATAAAAAGTTTTAGGAGTGTTCATCTCAATTATTAAAATATTTGTTTGGCGAAACATTTTCACTTTATTTTTGTTTCAAGTGCAAAATATATTTTTTTGCAAAGTTTTGTTTGTGAATTTACACATTTCAAGCGCAACTTTAAATTTATGTAGGGGTGGTTTAGCCCCTTCAACTAACATTTTTTTTGTTGAGAAAATTACGTTATTAATCTTTCATTACGGGGAATTTTTTTAGTAGGTTTGATCGAAATCAATTTGGTTTTTATGCCCAAAACTATACAGTGAACACTTGAGACCCCCATCTTTGAGGGGCTGTTTCACCCTGTTAAAGTGTTTCCTCGCAGACAAAACAAAACACATGCCGCTTAGTTTTTCGAGTACTACATCATATATCGGGGAGAATCAAATCCGCTAGGGATACCTGGAGTACCTTCCTTTATCAGTTATCTGGATAATTCCAAATAACCCGAATTATTACGAGCCATATACTTGTAATTGTATTTAACACGTTTTTATCCTAGAAAATCTACCTGTACTTGTGGTGCGAAGTAATTTGCAGTAACCATCTTTTAATCCACGTGTGATGCACGATAAGTAAGTAATTTGAATCTTTCACGGGATTCTGCGGCAACCTAAGTAATCTGGTGTCATCCTGGATAATCCACTTTTAACCCAAATTGATTTACGAGTAATTCGAAGAAATCCAGTAATCCAGTGTTTCGGAACAATCCGGGGTTAAAAAATAATCCAGTGTAATTCTAGATAACCCTTTGGAAACTACAATACTTTACTTTGTATTTCGTCGTAATCTACCTGTGTTGAACCGAATTTTTCGGTGTTATTTTCCCCTCGCAAATTTCCATATGTTCTTTAAAATTACGCCAAATTTTCTTAACAGTATTCTGAAATCGCCCAGGTATCCGTTTATTAGCATGCTACCGTGTTACCATTAATTGCTACCTTAAGGTTATATATTTGATCAGAATCTGTGGGTCTCAGCGAGTATAACCCTTAAAAAATTTCTTCAAAAATATTAAAATTATAACTTTCTAGAAGAAACTTCTAAGCCGTTAGAAATACTTAATGTCAAACAACATTTTTAATATCCTCGACACACAATTATAATACAAATAAAAATCCGTAAATAGATTGATTGCATATATATATATATATATATAATTAAACTATTTGTCATAAGGGCAACCGCAGGATTTCGCCGGGATCGGGTGCTAAT
>JAAAKG020179016.1:0-26255 GCA_010014905.2 Druon quercuslanigerum
GTTAGTTTTTTTTTGGAAATTAATTTTTTTAACTGAAAATTTAACTTATTTTAATTGAATATTCCATAGTTTTAGTTGAAAATTATTAGGTTATAATACTATTAGGTAATATAATACTATTATTAATACTATTACTATTATAATACTATTATTATATAATACTATTAGGTTTAAAATTAATTTTTGTTAACTTAAAATTTTATTATTTACTTTTTGTTGAACAATTTATCTTTTTTAGTACAAATTAATTTGTTTTGGTTCAAAATTCAACTATTTTAGTTGAAGATTCATACTTTTGATTGAAAATTGCACTATTGTTTTTTTGTTTTTAAAATCCGTTATTTATGGTACAAAAATTAATTCTTTGAACTAAAAGCGTAATTATTTTATTTTTTGATAAAACTTGATATTTTTAATGGAAAATTTAAATATTTCTGCCAAAATTAATTTATTTTGCAAATTTTCCAGTGGCAAACATGCAAAATGTTAGTTTTACTTGACCGCGACAAAAAATTGAAAAATTTGACCATGAAATTAATGAAAAAAATCAATCTTTTGATTCAGGTCCCACTGGCAACATCGGAAATTTTCATTTCCGAAACCCTCGAAAAAATCTGTTCCAAATTCGACAACTACATAAGAGCCAAACACAAGAAATCAGGCCGTTTGACTCTTTTGAATCTTTTTGCTCCTGCAGGTGGAATGAATCCAGATATGAGTAAAGTCGAAATTATTCAAGACGATGACTTAAACAAGAGTCTTCGATTCTTAGTAAGTCAAAAATAAAATTCAAATCACAAATAACTTGTCCAAAAAAATTCAAATACCTGGAAAATTTAATTCAAAATTTAATAATAACTTTAATTTTCGTTTTTCAGTGCGAATTAATTGTTGAGGAATACGAAGAGCCGATCATCTCCGTTCTCCAAAGCGGATCACAGAACCTTCGCGGCGATATTTGCACTGAAGAGGCCAAATTTTGCGATGATGATGTTGTTTATGAAGAAGAGGAGCCTGATAGTGAGGACAAGAGTTCGGAAAATGATGAGGAAGAGAGTGCAGAGGAGAGTAGTGACGAAAAAACGGAACTGTAAATTTAAAGCCGAATTTGTGTGTGTTTTAGGTACTTATTTAAGGGTCAACACCACTCTGGCGGCTGAAAAAAATCCAAAATTAATAAATATTTGTTCAATTTTCTTTAAATTTTATACAAACCCTGCCAGAGAGAAGAATTCTTAGTAATTTATATAACCATAAAGAAAAATAAACATCAAAACATGAAAAAAAATCTTTTTTGGTTTGAAAATTAAAATCTTTTTGTAGAAATGATATTTAAAAAACATTAATTGCCTATGGAACCAGGTGTTTTTTGAACATTAATTTTAGTAGAAGTCAGGATATTTTTTTTAATGATCCCAAAAAATTATTAAAGCAGAAAAAAAAATGATTTTTCCAAATTCTAGAGTGGTGTCTTCAAGACTTGAGTTTGATTATTGTGAATTATTTATAAGAGAAGATTAGACCTATGAATAATGAGACTAATGGATATAATTCAAAGATAAATTTCAAAGGTAAATTTACATAGCATTTTTGCGCAGAGCTGTTTATTTATTTTGTATTGTGAGTACAAGATTTTGGATTCCCTACTGCGTCACATAAACGCCTATCTAATTATGTTAAATATTTACGAATTTGTTGTTCATTATCTGAAGTTTATCGAGTATTTTTGTATTACATACTAGTCTGCGACTTCGAAACAAAGTTTTATACAGAAATATTTCTAATAAAGTCCTGTTTCGATAAATAAGTCCATTTTTTTCATCAATCCTAAACTAATTTCTTTTTTTTTCGTTTCGAAATGCGAAGAAAGATCTGAATTGTAAGTTTTTTTCTGAGTAAAGATTATAAGAAAGGAGTAAGTTGAGGTGATAAAAAAGACGTAAGTTGAACTTAAGAGTGGATTTTTAAATCTTTCTGGAATAGTAATCTGGTAATCTTGTTACAATCTTATCTTTACATTTAAGTAACTGATAAATTTGTTTACCTCTTTCATCAGTGTGGAAAAAAGATGACTTTTGTGTTATAAAAAAAAAAAAAAGAAAAGCAAAATTGATTCTTTTATGTTTTTCTAGAAAATTTAATTATTTATAGAAAAAAATGATTCTAGAATTCAGTTATGGATATATTAAAAATCGAAAAATGTTGCCTAATGAAAAAATAGGATTGTTAGAGAACTAAAAAATTGTTTTAACTCATTAATTTTGCAATTACAGTGACTATATTTTTATTAAAATTTTATCTTCAAGAAAAATGATTTTGTTAGAAGCACTTTTTTAATTTTGATAATTTACAAAAATACAATAATAAAACAACTTTTACTGTCAGACTAACAATATTGAATGAAATAATAAAATTAAATAGAATTAAATATAAATGATTTAAAGAGCTAGAAAAAATTGAATGGCACATTAAGAATTTTAACAGAAATATTTCAAGTCTTTCTAAATTAAATTTTTTAAATCAATTTTAAAAATACATAAGAGTTACACTTTAAATTCTTTAATTTGTAGTTCAGTTTTTATTATTTTAAATGAAAGAATTTTAAGCTTAAGAGCTCAATTTTTTAATTTCAATGACCGTAAAATTTTGTTTCATTTCTCGGTTCGCAAAAATTAATGAATTGAAGGCATTCTTTTGAATTGTAAAATTGATGCTTAAAAAATTATTAATTTATAAATTTTTAAAGCAAAAGTTCTATAATTTACACAAATAATATAGAAGCTTTTTTTAAAATAATTCCGTTAAAATTTTAAAAAATGTTACGTTCAACAGTTTAAAGATTTCTGATTAAAAATGTAAATCCATGCAATCATTTTTAATGCCCTAAATTAATAATTGAGTCAATAAATTTTCAAAATTATATCATTTTATGTTGAAAACATTAAAAATTGAAAGATTAACAATTTTTTTTTAAGTGATGACTTTTTAAATTATAAACTAAATTATTTTTATTTTTGAGTCGTTTAAAATTAATACTTGCAATTTGTTCTATACAGCTTAAAAATAAATTCTTGATATTTTTAACGATTGAAGGCTTTCTATTTAAAACAATTCACTTTTAAATTGTTTGGTTTTAAATATTTTGTTTATAATTCCTGATGCAAAATTAACAGTCAAATATTCATAAATATTTTTTAAAAATTCCTTCTTTCCATCAAAAATTTTTCTTGTGAAACCAATTACTTTTCAATTTTAAAAAGTAATAATTAATTTATATTTACAGTCGATCAACTTGAAGATTTAAACAAAAAAGTTCAATTTCAACAGCTTTTAATTTTTTAATGCAAACGATTCTAAAATCATGAATTGTAAATAAATAAATTCATTTCTCATAATTTTGAAGCGTTTTAAGAATTTTTAAAGGTTTTTATGAACAAAAATGTATTTCTTTGATACCAGGACAAAATTTAATTGATTTTTTATTTTGAAAAATTAATTTTTAGACAATATTTCAAAAGTTATTAACATTTCAAATAATCTTCTAAAATTTCGAAAAAGAATTCAGAAGATTTTAAAGCAACATTTTCGGTTTTACAAGAATACGAAAATAATTGTAAAATTATATAAAAAGATTTTATCAGATATAAAATAAAATACAGTTTTTTTAAAGATATTGAAGAAAAAGTTTAGAAGATTTTTAAAAGTTTTTAAAGGGTTGAAACAAATAAAAAAATTCTTATGATTTCTGAGCAAAATTTAAGATGATTTTTTATTTACTAAAATTCATTTAAAGAGAATATTTAAAAAGATTTTAAAATACTTTAAAAGATTTCGAACATTCTTTTCAAAAAAGAATCTGGAAGATTTGAAGGCAATTCTTTTAATTTTTACAGAATTTTTGTTGAGGAAAACTTTGAATAATTTCAAAATATATTCAAGTTTTCTTTTAATTTCGACAATAAAATTGGAAAAGATTTCAAACAAGTTGAAAGAAATTTAGATTTTTAATACTAAAACTACAAAAGATTTCCGAAAATTTAAAAAACCATTACGGAAGATTGATAAAATATTTTTAAACCATTCCTAACATTTTGAAATTTAAACAAAGAAAATAAAAAAATTATATTGTAATCAAAATAATTTTTTTCTTTTAAATTATAATTTGTGTGCGTTTTTTTATTTCATTCTTGGCTAAAAAACGTTTGATTTCATATTTTAAAAAATTGAAACTGCAACTATCTGGATTGAAATTAAAATCTTTTTTGTTTGTCGAGGAAAACTTTGTAATTATTTAAAATTAATATCATTTTATATTGAAATATCAACAATTACAGATTTCGTAGAAAATTCTTAATTTTAGTTGAAAAATAACTTTTTTGTAGAAATTTCATCTTTTTTTTGCAAACATTTAATATTTTTGTTAGAATTTTAGTTTTTTTAGTTTAAAAATGCATCTCTTTTGGTAGAAATTTCATATTAAAAAAACAAATTGATACTGTCTGGATTAAAATTAAGATCTTTTTTAAAGATTCTACTTGTTAAAAATTAATTAAAATGCCTAGGATTTCTAACAAAAATAATTTTTTAAATAATTATTTAAAATTAACACCTTTTCAGATAGAAATATTTTTCGCTGAGAATTTTTAATTTAGGTTGAAAATGCTTCTTTTTAAAAATTAAACCATTTAGTTGCAAATTAACTTTTAAGTTGAAAATTTAGAAAATATCTTTTTTAGATTTTTATTATTTGGTTGAAGATTCACTTTTTTGTTCAAATTTTGATTTGACATCTAAAATCTTTAAAAATATTTTTAAATTTTCTCAAGAATCTTAGGAAAATTATATTTTTATCACCTTAAAAATAAATAAACCTAAAAATAAACAGCTTTTGGAAGTAGTACAATCAATGTTTTTTTATGCTTCAAAAATTAAACTTTACAAAATTAAAAAACTTATTGTAACTTTATGAGCAAGAGAAAACTGAATCAATTTTAACACAATTGTTTATTTAAAGGTCCACTTTTTATTTAAAAAAAATGAAATGATTTTTTCCCACGCTATTTTCTTTATGAATTAAAACAACTTCAAAAACAAACCATTAGTTTGGCAAAATATATTTTATAAAATATTATTTCATTATAATAATAATAAGAAACACGACAATAAAAATAATGAGACTGTTCATAAAAAAAGAAATTTTTAATTCTTTTTTAAAGAAAAATTCTTATTTTACGCATAAAAATTAAAAAATTATTATTAAAAACAATGAAAGATGTCGTACTAACAAAGAGACGCCTGTCAAAGTTTGAAAACATGACTGAAATTTCGAAACAGAAACTACGACGCACAAAAGTTTCACTCGAAATCCACAGACTTTCATCAAATGTTCAACCTCAATTCGATCAATTCAACACATTACGAAACAAATTACGAAATCAAAACAATTTTCTCAAAAAGTCACTAAATCTAGAATTCAAATCCAACCAAAAATGTCCACTTTTCATTTACAAAATCTAGTTCTCCAAACCTTTTCTATACTAATTTATGATTTTACGGTATACCGTCTTCACGGAAAAAAAATAGATCTAAACGCCTTCGCCTCTCACATCATCATTTACTAGTTCCTGAAGTTCCTCTGAGCCTTACGAAGCAGACAATCGCTTTCATCAATTTCTCAAAAATCCGTCAAAAAATTCTCGAAATCCTAAAAATCAACGAAATTTGAATATTCCAATCGGAAAATTTTATCTCCCAAAGCCCAAGAGCATCGAAAAATAAACTTGAATACCCGGCGGAAGTTTTTTTTTCACAAAAGAATTCTGACATTACGTTATAGCCGAGCGGTTTGCGCTTGTGCGCAAAATAAATGAAATAAAAGACAAGCCGTGCAGGGGGCGAAAATTGGAGTGGGAGGAGAAATTAAGGGGTACGAGGAGAGGGGCGGAAAGGCTATTCCATTCTCCGAGTAATAGCTTTTGAGCGTCGTGCAAGATGGAAATGAAACAAATACATGGAAGTAAAATCCCGGCTAAAAAAAGAAACCGAACGAAATCCGACTCATCTGACTCAGAACGAAATTCTCTGATGAAAATCGTCCAAATTGTCAACAACTTTTTATCGACAATGTGAATTAATAAAGTGCTGTGATGGGTCTCGCCTTTTTTCAGAATTATCAGAAATCACGATTGTCTGCTTCCTCCAGAATTCGGAACTTTGCGAGGTTACAAACCGACGAATTCGAGATGGGAATTATTCGCGAAATTGATCAGAGAGCACTTTTGCTGTAATTCCAGTTGCCAGTTGCCACGCAATTTCAGTCCCATGTCCCGAACGGATCGAATGTGGTGGACTGGTGCATGTTGAAACTTGAATCAGTGCGCAGCTTTCTTCGGGCCACAATAATTTCAGTGGATTTTCTCTTGTTGAAATGGCGTTTTTTCGCGCACTGAGGCCATTTTCACGATGAGGGAAATTTTAGAAAAGCGGATGAATAATACGCGAATCCGACAACCGGACAACGTCTCGAGGAGGTTTTACGCAGTTTCCCTGACCCAGATAGCCCAGATAAAATTATGGGGACTCTGGTCTCTCGCGGGAATGTCGCACTTCGCGCGCATCTTGGTGGCTTCCAGGACCGTATCAAGAACAGGGCCTCCAACGATTCAAATTTCCCCGCACGAAAATAATCTATTGCAGGAAAATCATTATGGGCCTGTAATAAATTTCGTGTCATTTTCTCTCGCAGATGCGGGTGAATTATTGGAGAAAAATGATTATAGAAATGAGTAATGTTCAAATATTGAAATTATTATTGCAAAAAGTATAGGATACTTTATTTAGTCTATAAATTATCGAAATTTAATGGAGAATCCATCTTTTTTGCTTGAAAAATTAATTATTTGATTGAAAATTCGCCTTTCTGCCTTGAAAATGCTATTAAAAAAATTTCTGTTGCGAATTCAAAAATTATTTTTTGAAATATTGTTCTTTTTTTGGTTAAAAAATAATTTTTTTTAATTAAAAATTTAACTATCCTATTTCTTGCTTAGAAATTCATTCTCCGTGGATTAAAATTCATCTTTTTGAATGAAAATTTAGAAAATTCATTTTTATTATAAACAAATTCATTTTTATTATAAACAAATAATTTGATTATTCTATTTTTGGTTTGAAATTCATCCTTATTGGTTATAAAATCGTATTTTTGACTTGAAAATAAAACTATTTTGGTGAAAAGTTCAACTATTTAGTAAAAAATGAATTTTTTTTGTTGAAAATTGAAGAAATTAATTTTCTTTTTATTAATGAATTTTTTTAAACTAAAAATTCAACTATTCTATTTTTGATGGAAAATTCATGATTTTGGTTGGAAATTCAACTATTTGGTTAGAAATTACATTTTCTGTGAAATTTCAACAATTTTATTGAATGTTTTTTTTAAATTAAATTGTTTAAATGAAAATTGAACTGTTGCTTGAAAATTTCGGAAATTAATTTTTATTTTTAATTAAAAATTTAACTATCCTATATTTGATTCAAAAGTCGTCTTTTGGCTTGAAAATTAAATGTTTTTTACTGAAAATGTATTCTTTTTGGTTAAAAATTCTATTTTTTTTTTTTTTTTTGAAAATTAATTTTATGTAATTGAAAATTTTACTATCATATTTTTAGTTGAAGATTTTGGTTCTTTGGCATGGACATTCAATTATTTGATTAAAAATTAAATTTTCTATGGGCAATTCAACAATTTTATTGAAAATATTGTTTTTTTTTTGTTGTTAAAAATTAATTTTTTGCTGCAAATTTACGACACTATTTACAAGCTTAAATTATTTATTTGGAAACTAAATTTTCTATTGTCAATTCAACAATTTTATTGAAAATATTGTTTTTTTTTTATTAAAAATTAATTTTTTTGCTGCAAATTTACTATACTTTTTACAAGCTTAAATTATTTACTTAAATTAAATTTTCTGTTAAGAATTCAACAATTTTAATGTTTTTTTTAATTAATGAAAAGTGATTTTTTTAAACTGAAAGTTTAAATATTTCGTTTTTAGTTCAGATTTTATTTTTTTATTAATTGAAATGCTTTAAATTCGTCCTTTTTTGTTAAATATTCATAATTTTGTTGTTAAAAATTAATTTTTTTAACTGAAAATTTAACTATTGTCATATCTATTTTGATATAAAATTCAACTATTTTTTCAAAAAATTTAACTATTTGAAAATTCATCTCTTTTAGGAGAAACTTAATCTTTTTTTATTAAAAATGCAATTTTTTGGTTGTAAATTTCTATTTTCTTGAGCACAACTGTTTTTTAATTTAAATTTTTTAATTTTAAATGTTTAAAAAATTAAAATTAAAAATCTTTAAATTTTTAAAAAATTTAAATTTTAAAATCTTTTCTTATCAAAATATCAAGTATTACACTAATCGTTGAGAAATCATATTCTCTGATTGAAAATTCTTATTTTTATTTACAATTAATTTTTTTTAAATGAATTTTGTTAAAAATTCTTTTATTTTTTAAAAATCCTTTTATTTTGTTATAAATTCATCGTTTTTGTGGAACATTAAACTTTTTTGGTTGAAAATTTATCTATTTTATTGAAAATATTTGTTTTTTAAAATTATTATTTTCGTGATGTAAATTGAACTTTTTGGTATCTCTTTAGTAGAAAATTCTTTTTTTTGCACTGTACGTTTATGAACATGGTCGAGTCTAAAAGTACGGACCTGGCAAGGGGAAAGGGGAGCTGGAAAATGTAAGGGCACGTGGCTTATGTTCGAAACGTGTCGACACTATTTTTTTTGTTTACAAAATTACTTTTCTTAGTTCGAAATTTTTTTAATTACTATTTTTAACTAAAAATTTATCTTTTTCATTTGAAGATTCATCATTTTAGATGAAAATTGAATTTTCAAAAAAAATTTTAAGTTACACAAATTAATTTTTAACCAAGAAGAGAAACAAATTTTCAAACTAAAATTATATATCTTCGAAAAAAATGAATTTTCAACAAATAAATTTATTTTTCAAGCTAGCAGCTTAATTTTTATTTAAAAAACTAATTTTTAATCTAGAAAATTAATTTTATATTAAAAAAGACAAATTTTCAACCAAATTGTTAAATTTTCCACCATAAAAGAAGATTTTCCATAGATTGTTATAAAAGCAGATATATTATTTTTAACTAGAAAAAAGAAATTTCTTTCTAAAGAAACGAATTTTCAATTCGTTATTCGTAAATTTTTAAGATTTTCTGAGGATAATTTTTTTTAAGAATTTAAAAATTTTCAGGATTTACAAGAAAAAACAGTTGTTCAAAGTAATAATAATTGTTTAAAAATTAAAAAATAATTTAATTCGGAGAGAATATTGTTAGAAATAGTAATTAATTATTCAAACAATTATTAATTTTTACAAATCCGATTATGATTATTATAATAATTATATTATATTATATTAAAACATATGTTAAACATAATCATTATTTTTTACATTCATCAACGATTGAGTATTAACTGAAAAAAAATGTGTAAACAAATTTTTTTCAACTGAACGCTTTCTAAATTAAATATTTAATTATTTTTCATTTATCTTTAGTCGTTAAAAATTAATAATTATTCAGTTTTTATTTTATTTCGAAATCTTCAAAAATCGAAATTTTAACATTTTTTCAAAATATTGTCAAACGTTAAATGATTTTGGAAAAAAGACTTAAAATCTTCTAGATTATTTTTTGACAATTTTGTAAATCTTTAGAAATCTTTTTCAGTTTTAAATTAGGTTTAAAAAATTTTTAAACGTTTTAATATCTTTTGAAGTTATCTCCAATTTTTTGTAAATTAATAATTGTTTATTTATTATTTATACATAAAAAGTCAACAATTTCAATTACAAATAAAAAACGTTAAAAATAGAACAATCAAGGCTTTCTATTTCAGAGAGTAAAATTTTTAATTGTTTAGTTTAAAATATTTGATTTAAAAATGCTCATTTTCAATTAACAGTTAATTATTGCTAAATACTTAAAAAATTGTGCTTTTTCTTAATTGAAAATTCTTCAAATTGAATGTTTTAAAAATGGAATATTTGAGACTGAAACAATATTTGAATAGGATTTAAAATTTAATAAAAGCGTTTAATTATAAATTTAATCATTTAAAATTATTTAAAAATTGAAAATCGTCTTCAAAACTGTTATATTAATAATTTAATAATTGAAAAAGTTAAAATTTGACTTACTTATAATTTATGATATTTGATGTAATTGAATAGATTTTTATTTTATTTTATTTTAAAGAAAAAATATTAATTTTTTATAATATTTAAATTTTGCGTTTAAACAAAATTAATTTCTTACAACAAACAAAAGAAGTAAACATTTTTTTTTGAATTTTCAACACAAAAAATTTATTATTAACAAATTAGTTCAACTTTTAACCAATTTGATAAAAATTGTTCATTTAAACAAAAAAAGATGAAGTTTCAACCAAATAGTTGAATTTGCAAATATATAAACAATAAATTTTTAATTTAAAACAGAAATTGTTAAATTTTCAGTTAAAAAAATATTTTTTTCAATAATAATTTTTAACTAAAATGAAGTTGCAATAAAATTTTAGTTAAAAAATAATTTTAATCAAAAAACAAAAACAAACTTTTAACAAAATAAATTAATTTTCAATTCTTCATCACAAATGAATGTATTTTAAAAAATCGCGGATTTTTTTAAAGAAAGTAATCAAACTTCAAATAAAATAATGATCCTTTAACTGGAATTTTTAAATTTTCATCAATAAAAATTCATTTTTTTACAAAAAAAAAAATAAATTTTCAACAAAATAAATAAATTTTTAAATAAATAGGATCAAGTTTAACTGAAAAATTGATATAGTTAATTTTTCAGTAAAAAATTAAGTTTCAACCAAAAAAATAACAATAAATTTTCAACAATATTCATACAAAAAGATCATTTTTAACAAAAAAACTAATAACAAACGAATTAGGAAATTTTTTTCACAAAAGTGATCAATATTCAACTAAAATAATTAATCAAATGGAATATTAAAATTGTAAACAAAAAAAATGAATTTTCAACCAATAAAATTAATTTTCTACAAAAAGACGAATTTTTAACTAAATAAAATAATTTTTCAGTAAAAAAATATCGATATTTAACTAAAACGATGGAATAGTTAATTTTGCATTTAAAAAATTCAAGAAAATAAATTTTTGAGCAAAAAGATGAATTTCGAACAAAGAAGATTATTTTTTTTAACAAAAAAGACGAATTTTCAAAAAAATAAATTAATTTTCAGCCAAAAATGATCAAAGTAGAACTATAATGATCGAACAGGTCGATTTTCAGTTTAAAAAAATAAGGAATTTTCCGCAAAATAGTTTAACTTTGAACCAAGTAGTTTAATTTACAACGAAAAAGCCGAATTCTCAAGAAAAAACTTAAATATTTGATGTTAAAAAAGAATTATTAAAAAATGTAAAATGAGCAGACTGAATTTGAGATAAAAGAAAAAAATAGCTAGTTAGTTTTTGTTGGATTCGCAATTTGCATAAAAAATTTGGGTTGCGAGAGGATGAAAATCGCGAAAAAGATGTTCTCCAAGTTGAAAGGCGGTTTTGGAGCACCCTATTGCACAGCCCTGCACTAGCCCCCCACTCCAACCTTGTCCCGCTATACGGACCAAGTTCCTTGTTTGCCAGCACAAAATCCAATAGTTCGCCGTGTACCTCGCTCGCGTCAGTGAGCAAAACCAGTATGAGTTTCGCATTTGATTTTTTGAGAAAGCGCGGTGGCGAGCCCTTTTGCGAAATTATGCTTATGCATCCCATCATCCAGTGTCACAGTCTACGTCTCTCGTAATGTGCCCTCACTTGTGGTGAAAAAGAAAAAAAACACCCAGAGAAGCCTAGCATCGTTCAATCGTCCGCGGGTACCGGGGGTACGTCCAATTTTTTCCATCGCACCAGACTCAATTCACTCTTAAAACTTGAAAACCTCATTTCTCACCAATTCTCCTCCCAATCCTCGAAACCATAATTTCCTTTCTTGCTTCCTACCGTCTTTTCCCCTGCCTCGTGAGCCTCGTGATTTTTGCACCAACTGCGTTTTTTTACACGCCAGAAACAGGAACGCTCCTAAAACGTTGCTGGAAAGAGTGCGGGAAAAGTGTAAGTGGTTATTAATTATATTAGAAAAATGCGAAAACTAGTCAACTACCAATTCCGTTGAACCCCCCCAGCTCGAAGTGACTCTAGTGCTCTACCTCCTCTCCGTCGGCACCACCAGAAAAATTGAAAAAAGTTCCTCCTTTGCCGAAATCGGCTCGAAAACGTGCCTTTTTTATTTATCTGGAATATTGCGCAACTTTTGAAACCGGAGGGAGAGTCCTCGAGGGATCCGGGGATCTGAAACTGAAGCCGAGCGCGTCCATCCCAGCTGTGCTCGACCCGAGTGTAAAGTGTTCGCTCTCGGTTTTCTTGGTGACAGTGGCCTGGCCCCTCTTTTTTAACTCCGAATAAAAAAATTCCTCCAAAAATTCGCGAAAACTCCCGACCAGGAAAAATCCGAAGAAAACTTTCCCCAGCTTCCCCGATTGATTTTCTTTATTCTCAATCGAAAATGTCTCTCCAATATTCAAATTCTCATTTACAAAATGTTTTCTCTGTTTACGTCCTGAGTCACTTTATCCTTTCTAACGCTCGAGTCTTTTTAAGTTTTGTGCGCCTCCGCACGGCTGATTCTTGTACAGATTCCTGCCACTTTAACCTCGGTTTTATCGGAACGCATTTTCGCTCCGGAAAACGAAACACAACTGAAAAGTTGCGTTTCAGTTTTGAAAGCCCGTCCCGCGAAGGCATGGCGGCGATAATTGTTCTTTTTATCAAGAAAGTTATGCACTGTTTTCCCCCCTTTGAGAAAATGGATTTGTGCGAGCGAATCTGTACGTATAAATGCGTTTGACCGTGTGTCTGTGTGTTTGCGTCTAGTGTGAATCGGCCGCAACGTTGAACGAAATTACGAGTTTTCAATCGACTCGATGCGATGTTTGAGTTTCGAGAGAGAAAATTCAAATTTTCAATCATTTCCTGGTGGCATGAGCGAGTTGAGACCCGATTTGGATATTTCAGCCGATTCGCGCAATTTTTGATGACGATGCTCGTTCATGTATAGCTGGGGACAAACTTCGGTATAACTTAACCTTATTTCTTGATTGTAGTCCACTTTCGTTCTAATTTCGAGTGATTCGCACTTTCCCATTAATTGTTATTTAAAACATTTTTTACCCTCTGCAATTTTCAGATTGTTAGGTTAGGTCAACGATTTTTTTTGCTTGGTCTATTTTGACATGTATAAGTAATTTGTAAGGCGATTTTACTATTTACAATAACC
Source organism: Druon quercuslanigerum (assembly GCA_010014905.2). NCBI lineage: Eukaryota > Metazoa > Arthropoda > Insecta > Hymenoptera > Cynipidae > Druon > Druon quercuslanigerum. Next base: position 13,423 of record JAAAKG020179016.1, read on the forward strand.
ACTCCCCTTCGAGTGGATAATCAAAATTGTAAATACTACAATAAAAATCCTGAGAAGTCAACAATTTATACATGGCTTTTAGTGAAAACAACAGTTGCAAACATTACATCATTATCTTGAGTTTAACAATTTTAATATTGTTTGTGTGGAAAAAAAAGTGGTCAAGTCGTAATAATTTTTCTTTTGTAAATTACTTCTTTCAATTTCTTCTGCCTATCTTATCTTTTAAAAGTAGTTTTATTACTTTTTTAAACTTAATAGTTCTTCCTCATCGATATTTCTTTCATTTTTGTTTGGTAATTCATATTATGTAAATCAACTTAATGTTCCTTGACGTAAAAATTTATTTCCTGTGCAGATTGTTTTTTTTTCTGAGAAATAAAAGGAAATGTCATCTTTCTTCAAAGCTTTAAAATTATTGTTTTGTAGCATTGCAATTTTTATTGGTCCGATTTTAAAAGATTTGGATCTCTGAAAAAAAAACATTTTTTTTATCTCAAAAAATTGTAAAACTTGAGAAAATGATATGTTTTACCAGTAATTTTTGTACGTGAATTTTTGCTTCTTTCCAATCTTTAAAAAAAGCTTGAATTTTAATAACTCATGGCTTTTTTGGAAGTTAAAAAAAATTTACTTCCAAAATTAGAAACAGTAAACTTGTAGAAAATGTTTTCCCCGAAAAAAGTAAGCCGTTTTTTAAACATTCACCATTTTTCAAAAATTGAAAAGAAGTGGGAGTAGGAAAGAATTCTGTCAAAATACTTTTTTTGTGTGAGTTAAAACCTTTTTTTCATTAAAGATATTGTTAACCTTAAGATGTTGACAGTTAAATTTAGATGGCCCTTTCACTTTTAAAAGATTATCAATTTAAATTTTACATTCAAATTACATGTATTCAAAATATTATAGACGACAGAAAACTCATAATTTATAATAACTATTATATAAATATATCGAAATTTAAATCGAATGGAGAGTAAGCTAAAAAGTTTATATAATTTGAATATTTTTGTTAAAAATTTGTTGATAAACAATCGTGGAATTTGATTTTTTTACTCCGTTCAGTATTAAATTTTCAACCAAAGAGATGAATTTTCAATTAAAATAATGAATCTTCAACGCAGAATAAATTAAGTTTTAATAAAGTAGTTCAACCAAGTAATTCAATTTTCAACTGAAAAAAATGAATTGTCAACAAATAGTGTAATAATGATTTTTCAACCAGAACATATTTTAAATTAAAAACAGTAGAATTTTATCGAAAAAGATTAAATTTCTACCAAAAATAGAATTATTTTCTGCCGAGAAAAAATGAGTTTTCTTCCAAAAAAAGTATTTTTGCAGCGAACAAAATTAATTTTCTAGGTAGAGAAAAAGCATTTTCTATTGAAATACATGAATTACCAATTTAATAAATATACATATTCAACTAAAAATGGGATAGTTATATTTTCAAAAATTAATATTAAATAAATTTTAATCATAGATATGAATTTTTAACTGAAAGTATAAATCTTGAGCTAAAATGTATGATCTTAAAAAAGGAAATTTAACAAAGTAGTGCAAATTTTAGCCAAGTGAATTTAGACAAAAAGATTAATTTTCTACCTAAAAGACGAAATAATCAACAAAATAAATGAGTTTTTAACTGAATAAGTAGAATTGTCGACAAAATTGGGTTAATTTAATTTGCAGTAAAAAATTAGTTTACAAAAAACGAATTTTCAACAAAAAAGATTTTAATTTTAAATGAAAAAAAACAGTTGAATTCAATAAAAAATACGAGTTTTCTACCTAAAAGATCAATCTGCAACAAAAAAGTGTTTTAATTTTCAACAAACAATTAATTTAAAAAACCAGTTAAATTCAATAAAAAAACGAGTTTTGTACCTAAAACTTTAATTTTAAACAAAAATGTATTATTTTAATGATCAGTAACAAATTAATTTTTTAAAAAAGGAACTTTCAACAATAAAAGTTTTAATTTTGAATAAAAAACAGTTGAATTCAATAAAAAAAATTCTAAGAAAGCAAATTCGTTTTCAACTGTAAAAGATCAATTTTCAACCAAAATGGAATATTATCATTTTCAGTCAAAAAATAAATGTCAAGAAAAAAAAGGAATTTTTAAAAACAAATATTTTTATTTGAAACATAAAACTGTTGAATTCAATGAAAATACGATTTTGCTATAAAAAATGGAATACTAATATTTTCGATAAAAAATTAATTTAAAAAAACGAATTTTCAACAAAAAAGATTTTAATTTTAAATGAAAAACAGCTAAATTCAATAGAAATACCAATCCTCTGTACGAAAGACCAATTTTCAAGAACTTAATTGAGTTTTCAACTGAAAAAGATCAATTTTTAAATCAAAATGGAAGATTTTCAGTACAAACATTAATTTTAAGCAAAATAATAAGGTTTTTTCAACAAAAAATATTTTTGTTTGAGCAAAAAACATTTGAAATTAATAAAAAAGACAAGTTTTCTACCTGAAAGATCAATTTGCAACAAAAATGGAATATTTTTATTTTCATAGATACATTAATTATGAGCAAAAAAGAAGGAATTTTTAACACCAAATATTTTATTCAAATAAAACGGTCAAATTCAATAAAAAAGACGAATTTTAAACAAAAAATATTGTCATTTTAAATTAAAAAAAAAACAGTTGAATTTAATAAAAATACCAACTTCCTGTATGAAAGACCAATTTTTTAAGAACCTAAGTGAGTTCTCAACTGAAATATATCAATTTTTATTAAAAATTGAAGATTTTCAGTGAAAACATTAATTTTAAGCAAAAAAAAAAAGGTATTTTCAATAAAAAAGTGAGGAATTTTCAACAAAAAAATATTTTATTTTTAATTTAAAAAACCCAGTTGAATTAAATTAAAAAGTCATATTGTCTGTCTATAAGATAAATTTTCAAAAAACAAATGTGTTTTTAAGTGAAACGATCAATTTCCAACAAAAAAGGAATATTTTCATTTTCATAAAAACATTAATTATAAGCAAAAAATAAGGAATTTTTAACAAAGAATATTTTTATTCTAAACAAAAAGCAGTTGAAATTAATGAAACATACGATTTTGCTATAAAAAATAGTATAGTAATATTTTTGATAAAAAATTAATTAAAAAAACGAGATTTCAACAAAAAATGTTTTCATTTTAAATAAAAAAAAACAGTTGAATTTAATAAAAATACCAACTTTCTGTATGAAAGACCAATTTTCAACAACCTTGTGAGATCAATTTGTAACAAAAAAGGGTTATTTTAATTATCAGTAAAAAAAATTATTTTCGATCAAAAAAAGTAAGGAATTTGCCACAAAAAATAATTTTATTTTTAATTTTAAAGAACCCAGTGGGATTCAATAAGGAATACTAATTAATACATAAATAATTAAAAAATATAAATAATATATATAAATAAATAATATAAATAATTAAAAATAAATAATAAAATTAATGAAGAAAACAAATTATTTTTCAACTGAAACGATCAATTTTCAACCAAAATGGAATATTATCATTTTAAAAATGAATTTTAAGCAAACAAATAAGAAATTTTTCACAACGAATTTTTTTATTCTAAACAAAAAGCAATGGAATTAAATAAAAATATGAGTTTTCTAACTAAGGGTAAATTTTCAACAAAAATGGAATATTTTTATTTTCAGTAAAAACATTAATTATAAGAAAAAACAAAGAAATTTTTAACAACAAATATTTTATGTAATAAAAACCATGTAAATTCAATAAAAAAGGCGAATTTTCATAAAAAAAATTGTTTTAAATAAAAAACAGTTAAATTGAATAAAAAAGGTGAATTTTTAACAGAATAGTTGAATTTTGAAAAAATTCTGTTTCAGGCGAAAAAGAAAACGAATTTTCATAAAGATATTTTAAATTTCAACTAATACCTATTTAAACAGAACAAAAACGAAAGTATTTTAATTTTAAAACACAAACTGTTAAATTCAGCGAAAAAAGTCAAATTACACTTGTTAAATAAATTGAATTCTCTACCATTTGTATTTCTTATGTTATGAAAGTTTTATGATAAACAATCGAATTAAGTTTATGATTTGACTCCATTTAGAATATCTTGGACGCTATTAAAATTTCTCATAATTATGTATTTATATTTTCCATAATTTTAATTCTATAATCGCGTTGGCCGCTTTGTATTTATTTTATAATTTAATTACCAAATGGCCTCGCTCTCTCTCGCTCGCTCTTTCTTTCTTTCGTTGCAGCTAATTAACTGATTTTAATTATATCTTGTAAATATAATGATGAGTTGGGCTGTAATGAGTTTAATTTATCTTTTTGTTTTTTTTTTGCAGCATTTCCGATGTGATTTGAGATGAAACGTGTTCGTGGGGTGGACGAGGTAGATTTGCTAGCGACAGCAATTACATTGAAGCCCTCCACGGTTGGCGGTGGAGCGGTTTTAGGAAGCGGGGGGGCTAACCTGGACTATCATAATAATTCCAGTGGTGGAATTGGAATAGGAATTGGCGTCATATCGGGTCAAGCAGTCAGGCCTATCACGTCGAAAGAAATGCCAGGAAGCATTCAATTCGGGACTGCCCAAGCTCAGCAGCAATACACAGGTGCAATTGTTGTGCCAACTGCAGCTCCTTCCCCCGTCAAGGTATCCATCCACCCAACCTTTAAGCATCATCAAACCAAAAAAAAAAAAAACGAAACAAAACGAAAAGGGATTTTTCATTTCGGGCTGTCCTGTGTGCGGAATTTTTTAGGATAGAAACTTTGTTTGTTTGTTTTTTTTTTTTTTATTTAAATCAGTAGATTTTTACTTATTTTTCTGTACAAAAAATTACAGAAATGGCCTGGGAATGTTTGGTTAAAAAAAAAGTTAATTTACACCAAAAAAACAGACGGAATGAAGCAAATGAATTTTAAAATAAAATTATGATTGTCCCAACATCAGAAATGAAATTCTGGCAAATCAGTTTAACTTTTAAAAAAGTCGTTAAATTTTCATTAGGAAAAGTTTGAATTCTCAATGAAAATTGTAATGGTTGTTATTTGAATTGAAAAATATATTCAATTTAAGTCAAAAACAAATCAGTTGTACCAAAAAAGATAAATTTTTAATCATATAGTTGAATTTCCAACTACAAACGATTCATTTTTAAGTAAAAAAAAGGAATCGTTAAATTTTCTCAGTTCAAAAAATTATCTTTTCAATTAGAGCAAAAGATAAATCTTTAACTAAAATAATGAAGCTTATACTGGAATAGTAAATATAAAACCAAAAAGATGAATTTTCAACTCATAAAGATCAATGTTTAACTAAATTCATGGAAAATTTAAATTTCCATACAAAAAAAAATCATTTTTGACAGAAAGAAAAACAAAATAAATAAATCCTCAAGTTTTCACCAAGAACAAACTAATTTTTAAAAAAAATTGTTGAATTTTCAACAAAAGTGATAAATCTTTGAGTAATATAAAGAATTTTTTTAATTTTCTACAAAAAGGCGAATTGTCAACAAAATAAAATAATTTTTTTTTAAACTGGAAAAAAGTTCAATGTTCAGTTAAAAAATTGTTTTTCACAACAAAAAATGTCAAGAAAAATACATAAGTTTTCAATTCTTCACCACGAACAAACTAATTAATTTTATTTTAATTTTCAACTGAAGTGATGATTCTTTAACTAAAATAATTAATTTTTAACTTGAATTGTAAAATTTTTAACAAATAAGAATAAATTTCTACAAAAAGACGAATTTTCAACTAAATAAAATAATTTTTCAATGCAAAAAATGAATGTGTAACTAAATTGGTAAAAAAATTCAATTTTTAGTTCGAAAATTGTTTTTCACAACAAAAACTGCCAACAAACACAAATAATTTTTAAATTTTTCACCAAGAACAAACTAATTAAAAAAAATTGTTGAATTTTTAACAAAAGTGGTCAATCTTGAACTAAAATAAATAATTTTTAACTTTAGTCGTAAAATTTTTAACAAATAAGATTAAATTTCTACAAAAAGACGAATTTTCAACTAAATAAAATAATTTTTCAAAGCAAAAAATCAATGTTTAACTAAATTGATAAAAAAGTTCAATGTTCAATTTAAAAATGGGTTTTCGCAACAAAAAATGTCAACAAAAATAAATAATTTTTCACCAAGAACAAACGAATTAAAAAAATTTTCAATTTTCAACAAAAGTGATAAGTTTTTAACTAAAATAAATAATTTTTAATTTGAGTCATAAAATTTTTAACACCTAAGATTAATTTTCTACAAAAAGACGAATTTTCAACTAAAGCGATAAAAAAATTAAATTTTCAATTCAAAAATTATTTTTCACAACAAAACATGTCAAGAAAAATAAAAAAAATTTCAATTTTTCACCAAGAACAAAGGAATTAAAAAAAAGTGGTTGAATTTTCAACAAAAGTGGTACATCTTGAACTTAAATGAATAATTTTTAACTTAAGTCGTAAAACTTTGAACTAATAAGATTAATTTTGTAAAAAAAAAAAGAATTTTGGAATAAATAAAATTAGTTTTTAATACAAAAAATCAATGTGTAACTAAATTGGCAAAAAAAGTTCAATGTTCAGTTCAAAAATTGTTTTTCACAACATGAACTGCGAACAAAAATAAAGAAATTTTCAAGAAAAGTGATAAATCTTTAACTAAAATTAATAATTTTTAACTTGAATCGAAAAATTTTCAAGAAATAAGAATAATTTTCTACAAAAAGACGAATTTTAAACTAAAACGATAAAAAAAGTTAAATTTTCAGTTAAAAAATTGTGTTTCACAGCAAAAATGTCGAAAAAATAAATACGTTTTAAATTTTTCACCAAAAACAAAACAAATTTTAAAAAAAGTTAAATTTTGAACAAAATCAATCTTCGCCTAAAATAATAAAACAGTGAAATTTTCAGTTAAAAAATTTAATTTTCGATTTAAAAAAAGCAACAAGTTTTCAACATAATATATAAATTTTCAATTTTTCACCAAGAACAAAGGCGTCACACAAACGAGTTCAGAACAAAATAATTGGTAAATTTTTTAACAAAAAGCTGAATTTTTAACTAAATGAATTGTTTTTCAACAAAAAATCGAATTTTTTAAATAGAATAGTTGCATATTCAGCTGTAGAGATGATTTAAAAAAATTTGAATAGTTGATATTCCAACCAAAAAATATTTCAATAATAAATTAAGGACAGTTTAATTGAAACAAAACAAACGAATTTTAAATTTATCACTTTTTTTAAAGTTCAAAAATTAATTTTAAACAACAAAAAATTGTATTAAAATTTTCTACCAAACAGTCAAGTTTGTATCTGCAAAATTAGTTTTTAACCAAAATAAATGAAATTGCAAACAAAGAAGAATAATGTCCTAAAAAAAAAGTAAATATTCAAACACACAATTCAGTTTTTAACTAAAACTTATCAATTTTCATTAAAAGAAAACAAATTTAAAAACAAAAATTAGTTCAATTTTCAGTCTAAAAATAATTTTTCAACCAAAATAGGCGAATTTTTAACAAAAAACGCACAAGTTCGATTTTTAATTAATCAATTTTTATCAGTTATTAATAAGAAATAAACCAAAAACAAATAAATGAAACATTTTCAATCAGAGAAACAACCGATAAAATTTAATCAAAAACAGTTGAATTCAAAAATTGCGAAATATATTTCAAGGGATTTTCGAGAATTTTAAGCGATTTTGAAGAGATTTTTAGGGGAACGTTTTTTATTTTTATTTTAATGAATAAGTATAATCTATATTTAAGGGATATCAAATTATTTTTATGATTTTCAAAGAAAAGGTTTCAAGGAATTTGAGCGAATGCTTAGAGATTAAAAATATCCGAAAGGATTTCAAACAATTTTGTAGGATTTTAAGGAGATTGTTAGCAATTTCAAAGATTTTAATGGGTTTCAAGAAATTCAACAAGATTTACAGAATGTTATGAAATCTCCATTTCATTTAAATTTAATTGAGTTTAAATGGTTCATGGGATTCCAATGATTATAAGGAATTTTCATGCATTTCTCAAGATTGAAATTATTTTGAGAGATTGGAACTTTTCTTTTAGTGAACTTTAATGAATAAGTTTAATTTACATTTAAGAGATATTACAAGATTTTGACGATTTTCAAATGAAAGATTTTTTAAGGGATTTCAAGAATTTCAAATATATGTAGATTCTAATTTTTTTTTATTAAAGAACTTTAATGAATATGTTTAATTTAATTTATAGTCAAAATATTTTCATAAAACCCAGGGGAATTTTATCTTAGGCCTCCGCTGGACACGCTGAATAAAAAAATTTTCAATTTAAAAAGTAACGGGATTGCTACGGGTCAAGGAATTCAAAAACAGTCAGGGAATTTCTATCATCTATCTATTTTAATTATTTTGTATTTTCATAGTAACATACTTATTTTTCGAATACATAATAACAATACGTTTACTTTAATTAATACAATACATTTACTTATCTGCTAATGATAAAAAAATAACTCGGATAAGACTTTTATAATATTGACCACTATAATTCTGTTCAGTCCGCAGGAATTTTGTTTAAATTCACCGAAATACGTTTTAAATTACGAGATTTCTATCAAATTTACTAAAATTATGTTAAATTAACTAAAATTATATTGAGTTTTCTCTAATTTTATGAAAATAAAAAGAGTTATGTTATATTTAATAGAATTTTGTTAGGATAATTATATATAATTTTATTTTTTTAAGTTATCTAAGATTATTCTCTTTTTTATTAACCAACTGTAAATATGTTAATTTGGTCGATTTACTAAAATTCCGATAAGATGATAAGAATTCTTTAAAAATTAAGAGTTTTGTTAATTTTTTGTTATAGCTTAAATATGTATTTCCTTTGCTAGAATTATTTTAAATTAGCTACAGTTATATTTAATCTTCTGTAATTCTGTTAAAATATCAAGCATTCTCGATAATTATTTTGAATTTATTTCTGTAAAATTCATAATTATTTTGTTAAATTTAAATTGTCTAGAATTTTATTTGAATCACTATAATTCTTTTAAATTTGTTAGGATTCTGTTGAATTGACTAGAATAATCTTGAAAAATTGTCTTGTACGTGAAACTATGCTAGGATATGCCACGAAAAATTTATAAATATTTTATATCATTCATAGTAAATTATTAAGAATTTATCTAGATAAAATTTATTCCAACTGTGTTAAATATTGTACCAAATATCAGGGTGTCTATCCTACCTGGAGAACCTGGATTTTTATTAACCTGGAAAAAACTGGAAATGTCAGGGATTTTTTTGTTTAATCAGGGAATTTTTCTCGAGAGCGTAGTTCATTTTTTTAAATTGCAATATTAAATTCAATAAAAATGATTTTTCATTTGTGAAAGTAGATTTATATTAATGTATTGAACTATTTTGTTCAAAGTATTTTTTTTTTACTCAATTTTTATAAACTGACAATCCAACTTCTGCTTTTACTTATAAATGTATCGGTTTTAGTTGAAAATTTGTTCATTTTGGTCAAATTTAATTTTTTTAAATGAAATATTAACTCTTCTTTTGTTGAAATATCAACTAATACATTATTTGTTCCGAATTTCTTACTTTCGAATAAAGATTTAATTACATGGATGACAGTTACTCTGTTGTTAAAAATTAATTTATTGTTTAAGATTTATTATTATATTTAACATTAATTTTTGACTGACAATTTAAATATTCAATTGTTGGTTGAAAATTTATCTTTTTAATTTAAAACTAATGTATTTTCTATAAAATACGTCTTATCTTACAGTAAAACTTAATATTTTTCTTAGAAAATGCATTTTTTTGGTTAAAAAATCATCCAGTTAATGATTGATCATTTCAGTTGAAAAATAAACTTTTTAGTTTAAAATTTAATTATTGTGGAAGATTCATCATTGTCTTTGGAAATTCAACTATTTTTATGAAAAACGGTATTCTTTAGTTAATATTTCAACTATATTTTTAACAATTAATTTTTGCTTTATTTTAAAAAATCGCCTTTTTGGTAGAAAAGTAATCGTCGTTTGAAAATTGTTTTTTTTTTCTTGCAAATGTGTGAAAAATTATTTTTTTTTACAGTAAATTAAACTTCTATTGTTGCCTGAAAATTAATCTTTTTTAGTTCAAAATGCAGCTATTTGTTTAAAAAATGATCTTTTTCAGTTGAAAATTTAACTGTTTGTTTGAGAATTATTGTATTTTTTTAAATCGTCATCTGGTAGAAAATTAATTTTTTTGGTTGAAAATGCATTTTTTTCGCTTAGAAAATCATCCAGTTAAGATTGATCATTTCAGTTGAAAATGAATATATTTAGTTTAAAATATAACTATTGTTGAAGATTCATCATTGTATTTGGGAATTCGAATATTTTGATGAAAATTGTTTTTAAAAAATCGTTTGTTTTTTTTTTAGAAAATTAATGGTCGTTGGAGAACTGTTTTTTTTTTCAAATGTGTCAAAAATAATTTTTTTAACAGAAAATTAAACTTCTATTGTTGCCTGAAAATAAATCTTTTTTAGTTCAAAATTCAGCTTTTTGTTTAAAAAATGATCTTTTTCAGTTCAAAATTCGTTTAGAGGAAAATTAATTTTTTTGGTTGAAAATGAATTTGTTTGCCTAATAAATCATCCAGTTAAGATTAATAATTTCAGTTGAAAATTAATCTTTTTAGTTTAAAAGCTAACTATTTAGTTGAAAATTTGTCTTTTTGTATTTGATATTGCAAATAATTCGTGGAAAATTTAAGTACTTCAGTTAAAGATTCATTGTTTTAGTTGAAAATGTATCTTTTTGGTAGAATATTAAAGTGCTTAGTTCAAAATTGAACTATTTTTCTAAAAAATTTATCTCTTTGTTGAAGAATCATCATTTTATTGAAAATGGGTCTTTTTTAGTTAATAAATCAACTTTTATTGTTATAAATATATATTTTTTGTTGAAAAATTCTCCTTATTGGTAGAAAATTAATCGTCTTGTTTGAAAATTCAGTTTTTTCTTGGAAATTAAATTATTGCACTAGAATATTCATAATTTTAGTTAAAAATTCATTTTTTTGGTTGTCAATAAAACTACTTAGTTCAAAATTGAACTCTTTTTTCAAAAATTTATCTTTTTGTTGAAAGCTGGTCTTTTTTAGTTGATAACTCAACTTTTTTGGTTACAAATTCTTTTTTTTTTAATCCACTTTCTTGGTGGAAAATTAATCTTCTTGTTTAAAAATGAAGTTATTGTAATTGAATTTCATCATTTTAGTTAAAAATGGATCTTCTTGGTTGAAAATAAAACATCTTGGTTAAAAGTGAAATTAAATTTGTTTTAAAAATAAGTCTGCTTTTTTTTTGTGGAAAATAAAATTTTTTAACTGAAAGTTTTTTGAGAAAACTGATATTTTCTAGTTCAAAATTCAGCTATTTGTTTAAACCTTGATATGTTTCAGTTGAAAGTAAAACTGCCTGGTTGAAAGTTAAATTAAATTTGCTTTAACAATAAATTTGGTTTTTTACCCTGGAAATTTTTTTTTATACTGAAGAGCTATTTGTTTGAAAATTAATGTATTTTTTTAAAATTGTCTTGTTGGTAGAAACTAAATTGAAAAGTTGGGAATTTAAAGCGTTTTAAATTGAATTTAATATAGTACCCAGATTATTTTACCAGAATATGCAGTAAATTTTAAGTATAAGTAGATAAAATAAAAATGTGTTTGAAATATTACTCGAATTAATGGACTATGAAGTCACTATTAATTATGTTTTTAGTATTATTTAATTAATCGATGGCGCTGTCCAAGGGGAGACATGTTCAGGAAAAAATCAATTTTTTTTTTACTTAAAAGGATGGATTTTCGAAGCAATAGGACGAATTTTATATCCAGTAAGACAAATGTTCAACAAGAGACTAGAATTTTTAACTAAAAATGAAAATTTGTATTTTTGTTAAACGTTCAACTATTTGGTTAAAAGTTAAACTCTGGTTGAAAAATTTCAGTCGAAGATTTAACTATTTGGTTGCAAATTTAGATTTTTTTATTTGAAAAGTAAACTATTCGTTTGAAATTTTTTTAATTTTTTGGAAAATTCGACTCTTTTCGTAGAAAATTAATCTTTGTGGTTCAAAATTCATCTTTTTTGTATGAAATTAAATTAATTTCTTCAAATGAAAATGTAACTCTTACATTTTTACTTACAAATTAAACCCTTTTTAGTTCAAAATTCGACAATTTAAATGAAATTCACGTATTTTGTTGAAAAATCGAATTTTTAAAATGAAATTATCCTTTTTCTTTTTAAAAATTCAAATATTTCAGTTAAACTTTTATCATTTTTATGGAAAATTCATCCTTTAGATTGGAACTAAAATTACTTGGTAGAAAGTTAAAGTCTTTTGTTGAAACTTAATTTTTTCGTTGAAGATTTATCATTTTAATTAAAAATTCATTTCTTAGTTTGAAAAATGAGTTATTTGATTGTAAACTATTTGTCACTTTTAGTGTCGAATATTTAACTATATTATTGAAATTTTTTTTTCTTTTTTGTTTGAATTTTTTTATAACTGAAAATATAACTATTGTTACAGTTGAATATTCAAACATTTCAGTTTAAAATTCATCTCTTATTAAAAATTGAGCTTTTTTAGATTAAAATTCATTACATTGTTTAAAAATGTAACTATTTTTTTTAAAGTAATTTTTTTTTACTGTAAAATAATTTCTTTAAGTGAAAGCTTAACAGATTACAATTGAATATTTTATATTTAACTT
>JAAAKG020179027.1:0-26254 GCA_010014905.2 Druon quercuslanigerum
ATGTTAATTTTTGTTTTTGTCTACTGGTCTATATCAATATTATTAAAATATTGATAAATCTTAAGATTGTGAAAAAAGTGTTCCTATCTCCGCTGGGATCTGAACCCAGGACAATTTAACAATTTAATAATTTAACAATTACAATTTTCTCATAAATATGTTTTATTGATTACAAATTCAATAGCGAAATTTTTTTTTCAAATAATTTTTAATGTTTAAAATTTCGAAAATTATTGTTTGAATTTGAAATAAGAATAATTTTTAATAAAATATTTCTGGATGATGCAGTTTTTTTCGATTTGTATAGTATTTAGAAAAATACAAAAAGCGTTCGCCAAAATCGAATTTTAAATTTACATATATATATTTTTTTTTTAACCGATACAAGGCACGATGAAAACAGAGGGTGATTTTTATTTATTTTAATTATAGCTGCAAGCTAAATTCTCATTTTTCAAACGTAAAAATTGGATTTTTTTTACACCTTCTAAATTTGACCAAATTTGCTCCTCGAGCCCACAAAAAAAGCATCCACTGGTTTCATCATACCTTAAGACGATTTTCAAAAAAATGTATGTGTAAATTTCAAATTCGATTTTTGCGAATGCTTTTTACATTTTTCTAAATACTATGCACATTAAAAAATAATCTTCACCCAGAAATATTTTTTTTAAAATTATTGTTGTTTTTAATTTTTAAACATTAAAAATAAGTTTCAAAATTTTCCTATTCGGTATTTTTATTTTTCGGCAATTTTATTATTCGGGCATTTTAAAATTCGGAAATTTTATCTTGTCGGGAATTTTTTTTCTATATTTTTCAGTCTTCGCCATTATTGATTGAGAATTGATAGTTTTTTTTTAATTCATATTTTCTGGTTGGAAATTCAACTGTTTTGTAAATGATTTATCTTTTTGGCTTAAAAATTTAACAATTTTTGCGGAAATTTTTTTTCTCTATTGATTTGAAAATATTTCTTTGTAGAAAATTCACTTTCTTTGTTGTAAATTCGTCCATATTTTTTCGAAATTCATTTCTTTTCATAGAATTTTGATCTTTTCTTTAATTAAAAATGCAGCTATTCCATTTTTGGCTGGTTTTTGTCTTAAATTGCAAATTCAACTACTTGTGTAAAAGTTGAACCACTTTTGTTCAAAATTTATTTTACACTTTGAAGGTAACTTCGATTTTTTCTTTTAATTTCTTTTTCTTTAAACATTCATCTTTATTGGAGAAAATTAAACTTTTTGGTTAAAATTTTCTCTCTTTTTTGTTAATACTCCAACTTTTTTGTTCAAAAATTGTATTTTCGGGTTGAAAATTCAGATATTTTACAAAACAAATCCGTCTTGGCTTAAAAGTTAAATTTGTTGAAAATGCGTCTATTTGGTTAGAAAGTTCATGTTCTGATTTAAAAGTTTAGCTCCTTTTTTAAATATTCTTTTTTTTAAGATTCACGATTTTAATTGAAAATTCATCTCTGGTTGAAAATTAAATTATTTCGTTGCAAATGCATGTTTTAGTGATGGAATTATAATGTGCCAACTCTATTAAAAATTAATTTTCTTGGTTGAAAATTCATTTTTTTAATTGTAAATTAATTTATGTTTGAAAATAAAACTTTGAAGTTAATTTTTTTCAATTAAAAATTGATATTTTTACTTGAAGATTGAAAATTAGACAGAAAATTTGACTATTTTTTTGAAAATTTATTTTTCTGGTATAAAATTCCACTATTCTGTTAAAAATTCAACTATTTGGTTGAAAATTCATATATTTTAATAAAAACTCATCCTTTTTGGTCGAAAATTTAACAGTATTAAATAAAATAAAAGAAAACACTTTTTTTATCATGAAATCGGATTTGTGGGCTTATGATCAATTTTTTATGTGGCACTTTTTTATTTCCACTAGACCTGCAATTATTATGTTTAGTGAAAAGTATTTTTTACTGTAAAAAAAGATACCTGGAAAATTTTTTTGTCCTGGAAAACTCATGTACGTAATTTTTGCAAATTTGCAAAAAATTTTCTCCTGTGCATTATCTTTTTAGTTAAAAATTTTATTGTTTGTTTGAAAATATAACAATTGAAAAAAAATACATTTCTGACAATTTTTCTTTTTCATTTAAAAGTTTATCTTTTACAGTACAAAGATTGCTCCTTTATTGGAAAAAATATAATTCTTTTTTTGAAAATTAAATTATTTCCTAGAGTATTTACTTTTTGTTGAAATTTTCTATTTTTGTGCTAAAAAGTCAATTAAAATCTTTTCGGATGAAAATTCATCTCTTTGTGAAAATTTGTCTTTTTCGTTTAAAAATTTACCTAATTTATTAGATCTTTCATTTTTCTTTGACAAAAATACAACTTTTGGTTTTAAATGTAACCATCTTGTTAAAAAGTCATACTTGTTGGTTGAAAAATCCACTATTTAATAGAAAATTCACTTATTGTTTACAATTCTTTTTTTGGGTTTGGAAAGTGAACTGGAATCTTTTTTTCTTCAAAATTTAACTATTTTTTCAGTTTTTTTTCTTTCGTTTGTTTTAGAAGAATTTTCATCTTTCTTGGGTAAAAAAGAAAATTTTCGGTTGACAATTCAACCTATTTTGGAAATTTTGTCTTTTTGATTTAAAAGTTCACCTGTTTTAGTGGAATTTTCATATTTCTTGGATAAAAATGCAACTTTTTGGTTGAATATTAAACTATTTTGTTAAAGTCATACGTTTTGTTAAAAAATGTACTATTTCGTAGAATATTCACATTTTTTTATTGAAAAATAAACTGAAATCTTTTCTGGGTGAAAGTTGACCTTCAAAAAAAAAAAAAAATTTGTCGTTTTTGATTAAAAATTCATCTGTTTTAGTACAAATTTAATGTTTCTTGGATAAAAATGCAATCATTTGGTAGAGAATTCAATTATTTTGTTAAAAATAATTTTAACAAAATTTTAACAAATTTTTGGTTGAAAAAAATTCGTCGTTTTGAATTGAAAATCCAATTTTTTTGTCATAAACTATTACAAAAATTCATATTTTGATCTTAAAAAGTCAACTGGAATGTTTTTTGGATGAAAATTCAACTTCTTTTTTAAAAATTTGTTTGTTTTTTTAAATAAAAGTTCGTCAGATTTTAGAGAAATTTCATCTTTTTTGGATAAAAATGCAACTATTTGATAGAGAATTCAACAATTTTGTGAAAATCTGTTTTAGTAGAAGTATCTTTTTTTTTTAATGAAATTGCAACATTTTGGCCAAAAATTATTCTTTGATTGAGAACTCAACTACTATTTCGTTTGAAAGATTTAGTTCAATCATTTTGTTAAGAAATAGTTTTTTTTTTGAAACATATATATTTAGTTGAATTTTGTTTAAAAAATAATCTGTTAATTTAAAAAATATAGCTAATTAATTTAACTAATTATGTTAACTAATTAATTTAACTAATTATTTTAACTAATTAATTTAACTAATTAATTAATTAAATCGACTAATTTAAATTTAACTAATTGAGTAAAAGTTAAACTGCATTGTTAAAAATTTATTTTTATTTTATTGAAAATTTATGTATCTGGTTGAAAACTTAACTGTTTGCAACTGTTTGTTGAAAATTTAATTATTTGGTTGAAAATTGTGATAATGTTTTGAAAATTGTGATAATGTTGAAAAAAAAAGAAAAAAATATTTTTTTGGTAGATTTTTCGATTAAACGAAAATTCAAAAAGTTCGAGCTTTTTCAAAATTTGAAGAAGAATTACATTTTTAATTTCGATAAAAAATAAAAAATTTATGAGCCTTTAAATATTTGGAAAATTTTCAACAAAAAAAAAGGAAAAATAATCGTTAATAGGTTAAGCAATATCAATCCAAATTTCTGCTAGACATAACATATATTTGGTAACTATTCTCATGAAAATTGTTAATGAGACAAATTATTTTGATAAGATTTTTCAATTGGAAAATTAATTTTTATAACTGAAAATATAACTATTCTACATAAATATTCATAATTTCATGTTAGTAGAAAATTCCTTTTTTTGGTTGAAATTTGTTTTGTTTGAAACAAACTTTGGTTTAAAATATTATTATTTGTTACAGATTCGTTTTTTTGTCTCCTCAAAATTCATTTTCTAGCTAAAAATGTTACTTTTCCATAAAAATCATTTTTACTTTTATCTATAGTTGAAAATTCGTCTTTTTGGGTAGAAAAGTAATCTTCAAAAGCCTTAAAATATTACATTTTATGTTGCAAATTCGTTTTTTTCTTTAACATTTATTTTATTAATGAATTCACCTTTTTGCTGATTAATTTTTATTTGTGAAAAATATTCATTATTTTCGAGAAAAACGCCTAAACCATCATTATAATTTCTTATTAAATTTAAATTGGCTAAGATTTTTTTATTGTCATTCGAATAATATTTCATCTGTAACATAACTGGTTTCTTTTCTGAAAATCTATATTTGTCATTACTTCTTCACTTTCGAGAAGTATTAATCTATCAGTAAATTACTAAAACCATTCATTCACACTGCTTTCTCTTCGGAAGATATAGTATGTAAATTTTCTAGAACGTCTAAATTTCTTACGTAGAAAAATCTTTCTCCAAATCCGAGAATTGCTTTCCGTTTGAAAAATGGCCAGATGGTTTGAAAATAATTTGTGCGTCAATTTTTTTTCTTTTTTTTTTGATTAAAATAAATAAGTAATTAGATTTGTTTGGATAAATGTCGAATTGAGTTAAGATGTTTAAAAATTGACACATTTTTGTGTAAAATTGTCTTTAAAATCTTTATTATCAAATTAAAGTTCAAATACGTATCAGGAATAGTTGTTCAAGAACTCAACAGTGATTCGGCTTACAAGCCATCTAATTTACATAACGGTTATTTTAATATAGAGGCCTTCACCCCGACATTAAATCTATAATCCAGTGAACATAGAAATTTTCTTAACAACTTCTAGCTACCATTTCATTTGAATAATGTTTCTTAATAATTATATTAGTACTTTACAGCGGATTGATAAGAATTTAGTATTTTTACTAATTAATTAATTTTTTAATAATAATAATTATTATTATTATTAATCTAAATGCGTCCGCAACATGGAAATGAATTGCAGAGATGTTTAGTTTTTTATTCCTGATTTTTTTATTGATTCGTTTTATTCTTTAATGCTTAGAAACACGTAATTGTAAAAGGAAATAATGTTCAATTGTACAAAAAAGGGAATTAATAATTGGTAACTATTATTAAAAAAGGTTTAGTTTAATTTAAAAATCTTTTAAAATTGTATGGCTTAAAAATAGTTATCTCTTATTGTTTGAAAAAATAATTAAAAACATAGATTAATTATATATTTTTCACCTGAGATGTCTACAATTGTTTAAATAAACTTTGTAAATTATATTAATTTTACTTTTTCAGCGACTTAGAGGCTATAGAAATGGAAAAAATTTTATTTTTAGAGTTACCAATTTTAATAATTTTACTACTATCGATTTAAAACTAAAATTAATCAAATTTGCAACTTACAAGAAGACCGTTTTCAAATTTAGAACGTTTAAGAAATTGAAATGTTTTGAATTTGAATGGCTCGAAAATGATACAATATCAAAAGTATTGTCATCAAAAGAAAAAATTCACAGTTTTCAAAAAGTAAAAATTAGAAAAATTTATTTATTTAAAAAAAATTAAGAGTTTTATATTTAGAGGAATGAAAATTTGGCGGATTTCCTGAAAATGTCTGAATTGCTTGAATTTTCTGAAGTCCTTGATTTATCTAAATTCCCGGAATTCCTTAAACGCTCTGAAATTCTAGAATTATTAGAATATTCTTTTTTTTTTTGCAATCTCTAAACTTCTGAAAAGATCAGAATTCCTTGAAATCTCTGCGTTTCTTGAATATTCTAAATTCCTGAAATTCTTTAAATCCTGTCATTCCCCTGAATTGTTAGAATATTTTGAATTACTGAAATTCCTTGAATTCCAGAAATTCACCTTGAATATTCTTTATTCTCCTCATTTCTTAAATATTCGAAATTCTCTTAAGTCCTTGATTTATCTAAATTCCCGGAATTCATTAAATGCTCTGAAATTGGAGAATTTTTAGAATATCCTATATTTTTTTGCAATCTCTAAATTTCTGAAAATCTCTGCATTTCTTGAATATTCTAATTTACTGAAATTCTTTTAATCCTGTGATTCCCCTGAATTCTTAGAATATATTGAATTACTGAAATTCCTTAAATTCCAGAAATTCACGTTGAATATTTTTAATTCTCTGCATTTCTTAAATATTCGAAATTCTCTGAATTCCTTAAATTTTCTGAAGTCCTTGATTTATCTTAATTCCCGGAATTCCTTAAACGCTCAGAAATTCCAGAATTCGTAGAATATTCTATATTTTTTTGCAATCTCGAAATTTCTGAAAAGCTCTGAATTTCTAGAAATCTCTGCATTTCCTGAATATTCTAAATTCCTGAAATTTTTCAAATCCTCTGAATTCTTAGAGTACTTTGAATTGCTGAAATTCCATGAATTCCAGAAATTTACCTTGAATATTCTTAATTCTCGGCCTTTCTTAAATATTCGACATTCTCTGAATTCCCTATAACCCTTAAATATCTTCAATTCCTTGAATACTCGGAATTCTTAAAATTATTCTACGCATTCTTGAAATATTCAATATCCCTTGAATCCTTTAAATTTCCTAAATGCTACTTCAATATTCTACATTCCTTAAATTTTCGGAATTCTCTGAATTCCTTAAATATTCGATATTCTCTAAATTCCCCATAATCCGTAAATATCTAGAATTTCTTGAAAACTGGGAATTCTCTGAATTCTTTAAATTCGACGTATTCTTGGAATACAAAAAATTCCTTGAATCGCTTAAATTTCCTAAATGCTCCTTCAACATTCTACATTCCTTAAATGTTCGGAATTCCCTGAATTCCATAAATGTACGGAATTTCTGAAATTCCTCAAATTCTCTGCATACCCTGTAATCCTTCAAAATCCTGAATTCCTGGAATATTCTGAATTATCTAAATTCCTCGAATTTTACGTAATCCTGAAATATTCTTAATTCCTGAAATTCTGTTAATCCCTTAAATTTCCTAAATTCTCCTTCAATTTTCTAAATTCTTGGAATTTTCGGAATTCCCTGAATTCCTTAAATATCAAGAATTCTCTAAATTCCTCGAATTCCATAGAAACTTGGAATATTATGAATTTCTTCAATATTCTAAATTCTCTAAATTCCCTGAAATCATTGAATATTCTGAATTCCTGAAATTCTTTGAATTCCCTGAATTCATATAACTTTTTCAATTCTCCTGAATATCGCTGAATTCTTTGCATTATTTTGAAGTCATTGGAATAGAGGAAGGTCGTAGAAATTATAAAACCCCACAAATTCAAGAAATTCAGAATTTTTCCACATTCTTTCCACATTAATTCCAGCAACAAAAAATTAGTTTGCATGTCATATAAAACGATCCCTCTGAAATTATTTGTTTTTCATATTTGAACTGTTTGATTTAAAATTGGAATCATAGTAATCTTGTTTTACATTTTTTATATTATTAATTGACAATGCAATATTTCCCTAGCTTCATGAAATTTTCAAAACCGGACCAAAAAAAAATTGTATTCGAAGTTATAATTTTTTGAAAATAGATAAAACATCTTCAAACTCTATCAATTTTGGAAAATTAAAATGTCTTTTTTTTTATTCAGGGACCCACGGAAGCTGAAAGAAAAATCGAAGAGCTGACACGACAGTTGGAGGAAGAAATGGAGAAGCAAGAAGAAGAGGGAGAGTACTTTGGTAAAACTATTTATTTATAAAACTTCTTTATTATTATACTGTTCAATATTATCTTGATTTGAACATTAAAAATAATTCCATTTTTATAAAAGACATTCAATTTGAGCGCAAAAATCATTTTTATTCGAAAATACAAATTTTTGAATAACTATTTATTTGTTTTTTTTCAAAATCTTAGGAGATGTTTTAATAACTTGTTCTTCATTTTTTTAAATCGTCTCAAGATTTCAAGGATTTGCGAATATTTTCAAGACTTTTAAATATGTTTTGAAATAATTAAGATTTCTACTGAATTTTAAATTAAATTTTAATTTTAAATTAAAAAAAAATTCTTTTTGACATATTATGAAGTCTTTAAAACTAAAAATTTATCTTTCAAAATAAAACCTAAATCGTTAAAATTTTCCCCAGAAATCTTATTTTCGTTTTCAATCATCTTTTGTGCCCTTTACAGATTTTTGAATTGTTTCTAAATTTCTAAATATCTCAAACTTACTGGATTTTTTTTTAAATTTTCTATCTTGTCAAATAGCTATATTTTATTTGATAATATTTAAATTCTATTTCGAATTTTTAGAAAATATTTCGAATCCTTTTTCAATTTTCTCTTAAAATTCATTTTTCAAAAAAAGAAATTATTTGATATTTTTTTATTAAATCATAAAAAAATTGTATTATTCCATTGAAACCTTTCAAAATTATTAAAAAGCTTCTAAATTTTGTTTCGAAATCTTCGAGGAAATCTTCAAAAATGTGCACTTTATTTTTAAAAAATTTTTAATCTTTTCAAAATCTCAATTTTTAAAAAATATTTTCAAGACTTCTAATTATGTTTTGAAACAATTCAGTGCCGGCCACGTTGCAGCATTTTCCTTTGAAATCTTTCTTTTTGGATATTTTAGGAAATATTTTGAAATCTTTTTAAATTGTCTCTAAAAATTCATTTGTAAAAATAAAGAAGCATTTTGAGATTTTTCCATGAATATTCAAAAATTTTCTCTTGAAATATTTTACAATTATTAAAAATCTTCAAAATTTTGTTTCAAAATCTTCAATATCTTAATTTTATTTTTAACTTTTTTAAATCATCTCTAGCGTACGGGCACATTTTTTTACCCGTAACACTTTGTGAATGAAGATATTCTAAATTTTTGTCCATAATTTGATTTTTTTTCATCACTTTAAAAGGATAAAAAAGTCTTTTATATAAATTTAAAAGTATATTACTAAATTATATTTGCAGTATTGAAGCCTCTTTCGACCGTTTTCTAATTTTTTGAACTGACCTTGATACATCTTAAAAATGCTTTCTAAAAATTCTAACTTTCGCGATGCGTGGGAGGTAAACTTGCATATTTTATATACCATTTCATACGCCGAATTCTATATTTATTGATTCATTCATAGATTTAAAAAAATCAAAAACTTATCAATAATTCCAGGTATTCGTTGAGTTCACTTTTCTTGACTTTTCTTACACTTTTAACTTTTTTTTATATCTTTCAAGGTATTTTAGAAGATTCCAAGAAATGTTAAGAGTTGTAGAAATCTTTGAAACTTTCAAAGACTTTTAAATAACTTTAAGAAGTTTCAAGATACTTCAAACGATTTCAAAGAATTTGAAATATTTAGGATATTTTTAAGGATTACAAGGAATTTTCAAGAGGTTTAAAAAATTGCATTGATTTTGAGGGATTTTAAAAGTTGCTAAGGTATTTTAATAAATTTTCCAATATTTTCCAATATCGTGTAATTTCACTGGATTTTATAATATTTAACGCGTTTCAAAGAATTTATCATTAAAATTTTTTAAGAATTTTTAAGCTTTTAGGATGTTCAAAAAAATCGCAAACTAGTTTCAATTGATTTTAATAACTTTAAGGTATTTAAATGAATTTAAAAGATTTTTAAATTGAAGAAATTCAAATGCTGTTCTCATTGCAATCTGAAAAATTCTTTTTTTCCCTAAAAAAGAAAAGAAAAAGGACTTCTCCCTTTGAACAAAAATAAAAGAGAGAAAAGACAAATTTTTCTATCATTATCAAACCACAAAAAACAGCTATAAATAAAATCACCAACGTTTCTTTTTCATGGAAAATAAGGAATTTTTTCAGATTGCTGGATTCTTAATTTCATTTTCAGGAATTTCGCTCATTAAAAAATGTAGGGGCACCTTTTTTTTTAATTTTAAGAACCTTTCAAAAGCTTTAAAAAGTTCCAAGGACTTTAAAATATATCCAAAGATTTTCATGATTTTAAAGTATTTTCATTTGTTTGAAAAAATCGGCTAGAATTTCGGAAGATTTAGAACAATTTTACAGGAGCTGTAATGTTTTAAGAGTTTTAATGGTTTTTGAAAGATTTAGAGATATTTTAAATACTTTTCTAGAATTTCAGGAAATATAATCAAATTTCATAAAATTTCACGGGATTTGATAATATTTTAGTGAATTTCGAAGAATTTTTGTAAAAGAAGTGATTAATTTCTTAACATTTGAAAGATTTGAAGAGATTTTAAAATATTTTGTCATAATTCTGATTTATATCCGAATTTAAAAAAGAAGTCTTATGAAATATAATTCTGATTTGGAACAGTGAATTTGCGAGAAAAACTCTAATTTTCAGTTGGAATAGAAAATTTTCCAAATAAATTGTATGTAATTCTGAATTGTATCACAGAATTTTCGAAGAAAATTTGTAATTAATATCTGGAACAAGAAACGGGAAAATTTCCAAAAGAACTCTGATTGGGAATAGGGCACCTTAAAAAAGAAAAAAAATTTTATTCAGGAATCGAAAATTTCAAAAAGAAGTGTAGTTATCAGATCAGACGCTATTTTCAAATAAAAAAGACAAATTTTCAACTAAGAAAGATTTTTCAGTCAATAAAGCAAAAAGATTTCATCAAAAATGTTGATTGAATTTTCAAGCTAAAAATATGAACTTTCAACGAGACAGTTAAATGTTCCACCAAATAGTTAAATATTCAACCAAAAAGATACATTTTTAACAGAAAAGATTAATTTTTAACCAAATAATTGAATTTTAAACCAGAAAGATTAATTTTCTACCACAAAAGATGAATAAAAAAAAAATGAATTTTAAACTAAATAATCTTAAAAACAGACATGTTGGTCCAGTTTTATCTGATTATTTTTCAGTTTATATTTTTTCGTTTTAATTCTTTCTAACTTTTAATACAAAACTAATTTTTCTAAAAAGCAGTTTTATTTTCTACCAAATAGTTGAATCTAATATCAAATTGTTGAACTTTTAAGATAAAAGTTAATTTTAAGAAATTAAACGACTTTCAACCAAAGAATTGGATTTTCAAACTAAAAAGTTGAATTTTCAACCAGAAATGTAATATGTAGTTTTTATAAAAAAGATATTAATTGAAAATAAAAACAGTTTGATTTAACGAACAAAGGCGAGTTTTCGACAAAATACTTGATTTTTAACCAACAATTGAGTAGTTGCATTTTTCTGAGTAAAATTGATTTTCACATTTAAAAAAGACTAAATTGGCACCGAATAGTTGAATTTTATACGCAAATTTTGGAATTTTTAAGCCAAAGAGACGAATTTTCTATAGGACATTTTAATTATCGACAAAAAAGTTAATTTTGCAGTCAAATAGTTGAATTTTCAACAGAATTGTTAAATTTTCAGATTAAAAAATTAAATTTTAAACAAGAAAAACGGAATTTGCTACTAAGATTATAATCTTAATCCGAAAAATTCACTTTTAAGAAGGTAGTTTAACTTTGATTTAAGTATTTTAATTCTCAACCTAAGAAGACGAATTTTAACCAAAAATGGAGTATTGAAATTTTCATTGAGGAGAATAAGTTTAAATAAAAAAACAGAACTAATTTTCTACAAAACAGTTTAATTTTATTCTAAATTGTTGAATTTAAAAAAAAGATAATTATCAAACAATCATTTGAAACTTTTATGATGGTAGTAAGTACAACTTTTATCCAGTATTTCAATTTTCAAACTAAAAAGATAAATTTCCAACGAAAAATGTAATAGTTGATTTTTCAACAAAATACTTGATTTTTAACCATAAATGGATTATTTTAATTTTCATTGAGGAGAATTTATTTTAATTAAAATAAAAGAAACTTATTTTCTACAAAAGAGTTTAAATTTTATATCAATTTGTTAAATTGCCAAAAATTCGATTTTTTTATAGAATAGTTGAATTTTCGAGAGAGAAAAAATAGTTATATTGGTTACGTTTTAACCAATTTTTTTTAAAAAACGAATTTCTAAAAAAGATTATGTATCTTCATAAAAAAATGCACTTTGAAGAAGTTAGTACAACTTTGATCGAAATATTTCATTTTTCAAACTGAAAAGATGAATTTTAAGAGAATAATTTAATAGTTGATATTTCAGCAAAACAAGTTTTGAGTTAAAAAATAAAAAACAGTTTGATGGAACCCACAAAGAAGATTTTTTTAACGAAATTATTTCTTTTTAACAAAATGTGGCGTACTTAAATTTTCGTTGAGGAGAATTTATTTTAATTAAAATGAAAGAAACTTATTTTCTACAAAACAGTGTATATTTTATATCAAATTGTTAAATTATTAAGCAAAAAAATCGATTTTTTTATAGAATAGTTGAATTTTAGAGAAAAAAAATAGTTACATTGGTTACGTTTTAACGAAAAAAGTTAAAAAAAACGAATTTCTAACGAAGATTATGGATCTTCATAAAAAATGCACTTTGAAGAAGTAATTACAAGTTTGATCAAAATATTTCATTTTTCAACCTAAAAAAATGAAATTTAAGAGAAATAAAACTAAGTTTGGAGTTAAAAAATAAAAAACAGTTTGATGTAACTCACAAAGAAGTTTTTTTAACGAAATTAATGTATTTTAACAAAAAATGGCGTATTTAAATTTTTATTGAGGAGAATTTATTTTAATTGAAATATAAAAAACTTATTTTCTACAAAAAGTTTAAATTTTATATCAAATTATTAAATTATTAAGCAAAAAATCGATTTTTTGTAGAATAGTTGAATTTTCGAGAAAAAAATAGTTACATTGGTTACGTTTTAACAAAAAATTAAAAAAAAAAAACGAATTTCTAACAAAGATTATGAATCTTTGAAGAAGTAATTACAACTTTGATGAATTTTTAACAAAAGAAGTTATTTATTAGCCAATCAGTTAAATTTAAAAAAAGAGTTTAATTTTTAGTTAAAAGAGTTGCGTTTTAACGAGCAAAAAATAATAATTTTCAACTAAGATTGTGAACCTTCATCGAAAAAAATTCACTTTTAAGTAGGTAGTAGAACTTTTTTTGTGTACAAGAAAAAGGAAAGATTTTAATTAAAGTAAAAAACAGTTTGATTTAACTCATTACCTAAGTTTTTTACCAAATTGTTAAATGCTCGAGCCAAAACTCAGCAAAAAAGTGTGCCTTTAAAAAAAAATGAGTGTTCAACTAAAAATTTAACAGTAGACTATTCAATCGAAAAGAATGAACTTATAATAAAAAAATTTAATTTTTGTATTGGGTTTTATTGATTCAGTTGGAATTGAAATGGAAAAATGAGAATGGGCAGAAAAAGTAAGGAGTTTGCGATAAATAATTAAGAATATTTATAAATTATAATGGCACTATTTTCGACCAGTAAAGTGAGCCTAGTAGACGCTTTGTAAATGCAAATTTAAATAAAAAGATAAATAAAATAATAAATAGTAATGAAATAAATTGAAAATGTTTTAAACGTTTAGTTTTGAGGACAATGGCCAATATAATAATAAACATTTAGCCTTCTACATAAACTCAATTTAACTCGCTATTTTAGTAAGCGCTATTGCGGATGTTGAATTTCTTTATTACCATAAAAGCGCACACAATTGAGTAGTCGTTAAAGTTTAAAAGATACAACACTCATTGGTGTAACAGTCACACATCTCGAGATGTAGGTCAATTTTACGCTTTAAACTAAAATAAGATTAAATAAATTAAGATAAAAAGTTGTTTTTGCGATATTATTATTCTTTATTATTATTGTATATTAGCAAAAGGATAAGCGCGCGATTAGTTTTTTATTTATAATCCATTTTGAAATAAAAAATAATATTTACTTTTAACAATTCCACAACTTCTTTCTGACTTTCATCTGCTTTCACTTAATAAAAACAATTTTGAATTCTAATTTCAAAATTTTAGGTCAATAAAGAACATATACATCAAATATCAGTAATAAAAATGAATTAAAAATATTATTAAACTTTTATTTTTCTAACAAGTTTTAATTAAAAGTTTTCAATTTATATAAATTCCAATTTGGTGCTTTAGACATTGAACATTTTTATAATTGGAAAAATGTATCAGTTGGGCACTATTTATTCAACGAATGTTATATGTATTTTTCTGTTTTAACTTAAATTTTTTGGTAAAAATTTCAATTTTTACTCAGCTCTAATAATTTCAACTAAAAAGATATATTTTTAACCAAGAAGATTATTTTTCTACGAAAAAAGTCAAATTTTCCACACAAAAAAACATGAATTTTCACCAAATTGTCCTATTGTCAACCGAAAAAGATTATTTTCCAAAGGCAAAAATTAATTTTAAAGAAAAATATACGAAAATCCTCAACCAAAACTGATAGTTTTAATAAAAAAGTTGCATTTTTAATGAAAAAAGATGAAATTTCGATTTGAAAAAACCAATGGATTTTCAAACCAAAAAGACGAATTTGCAACTAATGAGAATGTAAAAAAGATAAATTTTCAACAAAAAATGTAATAGTTGATTTTTTAACAAAAAAATATTAAAATTTTTTAGATCAATAACATTTCGATTAAACCATAAACGCTTTTTCTAAAAACTAGTCAACAAAGAAAAGAAAATATCAACCGCCATTGTTGAATTCTTAACCAATAGTTGAATTTTGTACACAAATAGGTCAATTTTCCTACTAAAAAGACGTATTTTCAATAAAACAGTTGAATTTTAAACTTCAAAAAAAGTTATAACTTTTTAATAAAATTGTTAAATATTCATTAACATAATTTAACTTGCAACCAAGCAGTTACCGTTTTAACAAACCAAAAAAAAAGATAAAATTTCCAGCATTTAAAAAAAAAAGTCACTTTTAACCAAATAGTGTAATTTTGAACCCCAAAAAAACGAATTTTAAACAAAATGATTGAATCACTAACCCAAAAAGATGACAAATTCTACCAAAAGAATAAAATTTTCAACCAAGAAAAACTTTTCGGTCAAGAAAATAAACAAAATATAATCGAATTTATTAATCTTTTAATCAAAATAGTTAAATTTTTTTCATAAAATTGTTGAGTTCATTAAAATAATTAAATTTACAACTAAACAGTTGCATTTTTTATATTTTTTATTTAAAATTTAAAGTATTTTTTTTTCAAAATTCATCTTTTTAAAAGGTGTATAATTCACCTGTTTTCAGTTGAAGCTTTCGCATTTTAGTTTAAAATTTATCAGCTTGCTTGAAAGTTAATTGTTTAAACTGAAAATTTAACCTTTCCACTTTGAGTTAAAAATTGACTATTTTTTGTTCAAACTTTAATAATTTGGATGTACATTTGTCTTTTTTTAATACACTGTTTTCATGGAAAATCGATTTTTTTTTGGTAGAAAATGTTTTTTTTTTCTTTGAATGTTAATCTCACTCTTTAAAAATTCTTCTTTTTGGATAAGAATATTTTTTTCTTGTACTGAAAGTACTATTCCAGTTAATTAATCCATAATTTTATTTGAAAATTTATTTTTTTGTTAAACATTCATTTTTCTGTAAATTTAATTATTCAATTCTTGAAAAAAAATTATCTTTTTTAATTGGAAAATCGTATTTTTGGTTGAAAATTGATTTTCTTAACTTACAACTTAATTACATTTAAGTTTTGGATGATAATGTATCTTTTTTAGTAAAAATTATTTTTGTTGTGTTTGATAGTTCAACATTTCAGTTGAAGATTCATTGTTTTAGATGAAATCACTTCCTTTTTTTTTAATTCGAATTTACAGTTGAGGATTCATCATTTTAGTTAAAAACTCTTTATTTAAGATGAAAATTCATTTGTTTTTAATAAAAATGTAACTATTCCATTTTCCGTTCTAAATTGATTTTTTTCTATATCAAAATTCTACTATTTGGTTGAAGATCTGTCTCTTTTGATTAAAAATTCAACTATTTCGTTGGAATTCATGTATTTTGTTTAAAAATGGTATTTTTTGGTAGGAAATTGATCTTTTTGGTTAAAAATTCAGTTAAATTTTCACCATATTAGTTGAAAATTCATCTGTCTGGATTAAAATTCCACTATTCCAGTTGAAGATTCATAATTTCTTACACAATTTCGTTAGTATGACCAAAAATTAATATTTAATTTAACTGCAAATTTAAATATTCCATATTTGATTGAAAATGGACCTTTTCTAGTTTAAAATTTAACAATTTTGATGAAAGTTTGTCTTTTTTAATTAAAAGTTTATTTATTGTGTGGAAAATTCACGTATTTTGTTTAAAAAATCGATTTGTCTTTTTGAATTGAAAAATTTTTTTTTTGTTAAAAATTCACCTGTTTTATTTTTAAAAATATACTTTGTCTTAGGAAATCGACTTTTTTGGTAGAAAATGATTTTTTCATTGAATGTTTATCTCATTGTTTAAAAAATTCTTGTTTTTGTGTTGAAAATTCAAGTATTCTAGTTAAATATTCATCATTTTAGTTGAAAATTCATTTTTAGGGTAGACATAAATTCACTTGGACAAAAAATAAACTCTTTTGTTAAAAATTAATTTTTTTATTGAAGATTTTTCAATTGAATTAAAAATTCATTTCTTCGGTTGATAAGTGAGCTATTTGATTGAAAACTGGTTTCTTCTTTAGATAAAGAGGGTTTTTTTGAATTCTGTTTTGAACATTCATCTTTTTAGTTCCAAATTTAAATATTTTAGTTAAATATTAATGGTTTGAATTGAAAATTCATTTGTTTGCATTAAAATTCATTTGTTTGCATTAAAATTCCACTGTTCCAGTTCAAAATTCATCATTTTTCTGGCAATTTCATTAGTATGTTCGAAAATTAATTATTTCGAAAAATAACCTTCTGTCTGAAAATTTGTATTTTTTATTGAAAATTCAAGTATTTTACTTAAATTTTAATAATTTGAATTGAAAATTCAAGTATTTTAGTTAAATTTTAATAACTTGAATTGAAAATTCATCTGTTTGGAATAAAATTCCAATGTTCCAGTTGAAGATTCATAATTTTTGTGGCAATTTCATTAGTATGTTCGAAAATTAGTCTTTTTTTAAATAAAAATTTGAATCTCCCGTTTTTTATTCAAAATTGATTTTTTTTATCAAAATTTAACTATTTGGTTGAAAATTTGTCATTTTTACGTGAATATTCAACTATTTTGTTGAAAAATCTTCTTGCTTTAACATTCATATTTTTAGTTGAAAATGCAAGTATTTCAGTTAAATATTCATAATTTGAATTAAAAATTCATCTATTTCGTTTAAAATTCTACTATTCCACTTTATGATTCATAATTTTTGTTGATATTTCGTTAATATAATCGAAAATTGATCTCTTTTAATTAAAATTCTTGTATTTGGTTGAAAATTTAAGTATTTCAGTTAAATATTAATCATTTGAATTAAAAATTCATCTGTTTGGATTAGGATTCTACTGTACCAGTTCAAGAATCATAATTTACGTTGAACTTTTATTTGTATGTTCGAAAATTAATTTTTTATTTAACTGTAAGAATAAGTATTCTGTTTTTATTGAAAACTGATCTTTTTCAGATCAAAATTTAACTCTTTGGTTGAAAATTTGCCATTTTTATTTGAAAATTAAATTTTTCTTCGAAAATTCTTGTAGTTTGTTCAAAAATTGTCTTTCTTCGTAGAAAAATAATCTTCGTGTTTGAACATTCATATTTTTAGTTAAAAATGCAAGTATTTCAGTTAAATATTCCTACTTTTAGTTGAAAATTCATCTGTTTGGTTTAAAATTCCACTATTCCAGTTCAGGATGCATAATTTTTGTTGAAAATTCGTTAATATGAACGAAAATTGATCTTTTTAAATTAAATTTTTAACTGTTTGGTTGAAAATTTGTCTTTCTTGGTGGAAGAATAATCTTATTTTTTAAACATTCACGTTTTTAATTGAAATTTTAAGTATTAGAGTTAAATATTAATAATTTGAATTGAAAATTCATCTGTTTGGATTAAAATTCCACTGGAACAGTTGAAGATTCATAAATTTTGTGCCAATTTCATTAGTATGTTAGGAAATCAATTTTTTTTAACTAAAAATTTAAATCTCCCGTTTTTTATTCAAAATTGATTTTTTTGTATGAAATTTAACTATTTAACGAAAAAATCAATTATTACAGTTAAATATTAATAATTTGAATTAAAAATTCATCTGTTTGGATTAAAATTCAACTGTTCCAGTTCAAGATTCATAATTTACGTTGAACTTTCATTAGTATGTTTGAAAATTAATTTTTTATATATATGAAAGAATAAGTATTCTGTTTTTATTAAAAACTGATCTTTGTTACATCAAAATTCAAGTCTTTGGTTGAAAATTTGCCTTTTTTATTACTATTTCGTGGAAAATTCATGTAATTTGTTGAAAAATCGTCTTTCTTGGTAAAAAAAAATAATGTTCGTGTTTAAACATTCATATTTTTAGTTGAAAATGCAAGTATTTTAGTTAAATATTCATAATTTGAGTTGAAAATTCATCTGTTTGCTTTAAAAATCCAGTATTCCAGTTTAAGATTCATAATTTTTGTGGAAATTTCATTAGTATGTTCGAAAATTAGTTTGTTTTTTTTAACTAAAAATTTAAATCTCTTGTTCTTTATTCAAAATGGATTTTTTTTGTATTAAAATTTAACTACTTGGTTGAAAATTTGGCATTTTTATATGAAAATTCAACTATTTTGTTGAAAAGTCGTTTGTCTTGGTAGCAAAATAATCTTCTTATTTGAACGTTCATCTTTTTACTCAAAGATTAATAATTTTATTTAAAAATTAATTAATTTTGCAATTTTTTCTCTGTTGTGTTGAAGGTTAAAGAAGTTCTAGAAAAAATCTTTTTACTGATTTATGACTGTTCCAGTTAAAAATTCATACTTTTTGTGGCAATTTCATTAGTATGTGCGAAAATTAATTCTTTTATTTAACTAAAAATTTAAATCTTCCGTTTTTTATTCAAGATTGATTTTTTAATTATTATATTGTATTATATTGTAGTTTGTTTGGTTTAAAATTCCACTATTCTAGTTTAAGATTCAACGTTTTTGTTGAAATTTTGTTAATATGTTTGAACATCTATCTGTTTGGATTAAAATTCCACTGTTCCAGTTGAAGATTCATAATTTTTCTGGCAATTTCATTAGTATGTTCAAAAGTTAATTTTTTTTTTAAATAAAAATTTAAATCTTCCGTTTTTTATTGAAAATTAATTTTGTTTAAATTTGAAAATTCAACTATTTCATTATTAATTCTTGTATTTTGTTAAATAAGTTCTAGGATTTATGATATCTTGATCGGGAAAATTGAAAAACTTACCGGGAAATGACCGGAATTTGAAATCGTCCGCCAAATCTACCACCCTAATGAATTCTTGAGTTTCTAAATTATTAAATGTTTAATTTACACAAATTTCTATTTTAAATCGATTACTTCAGACAAATAAGTTTTGAACCGGGAAGCGGATCTTTTCTTGTTTATCATAGCTTAGGTTGAAGCTCTGATCATAGATAGCAATGTTCCGGGTTCAAATCTCGGCTGATGCAGACTTTTTTTTAACATCGAAATTTGTAACAATTAATCATTAATAATCCATAATTGATTATTAATTTCTTTTGATGTCGAATCTTCAGAAATTGCTAAGAACTTTTTGAAGGAAGGTGTGGAGGCGACTAGAAATTGCATTTTTATTAGAATCGCGGTACCCGTTTTGCCCCGTAGGCGTGTCGCAGTTGTACCTACTCAACGTGATGGTTTCATGGTGCAAGTTACAAGTTAAATATTCACTCCAACATGCCTTATTCTACATATTCTTTCGTACCACGCGTACCTACCCCAGTCAGTCAGTACAGCGACTAATCTCGTTATAGAAACACAGGTCCGACTCGCGCCGACGAAACTAGTACAAGCACCACTACTACTGCTCTAGTGAAGCCAAGAAAGTTCAATAATTGCGCGAAAGCTTTTTTGTTTGTTCTTCTTCTTCTTCTTCTTCTTTTTCCTTTTATTTCAATTGTTTTTGTTTTTGTTTTTTTTTTTTTTGTTTTTTTTTAAATCAGTTGGTTTCCATTTTTATCCGTGCGGCCCGGCGAAAATGTCGGGGACTGTCGTATCAATCGTTCCAATTGAAAGCTGTAAGTCTCGATTTTTACCTTGAATTACAGAAATGGCATAAGCGCGACTTGAGTGTTGTGATAGCGACGAGTATTTTTAAACGCCGATACATTTCTTGCATTATGATGTGGAAAGTTAAAATTTTTTTTTGTTTCCTTTAACTATCAGCTGTTGCATTTTTCTTTAAGAAATTTGTGCTGTCGAAAATTAATTTTCAAACCAGAAATTTAACCATTCTATTTTCTTGTTGAAAATTGATCTTTTTTAGTTGAAAAATCGTTTTTTTACGTTCTAACTATGTTGAATTTTATTTTTTTTAACCAAAAATTTAACTATTCCATTTTTGGTTGAAAATGCATATTTTTTTTTTTACTTGAAAAATCCTTTTTTATGTAAATTTACTTTTCTTAGCAAAAATATTTTTTTTTGGTTGAAAGTTCAACTATTTCAGTTTAAAATTCATCACTTATTTTGAAAATCCCTTTTCTCTTTGTTGAAATTTGATTTTTTTAACCATAAAATTAACTATTCCATTTTTTGTTGAAAAATTATATGTTTTACTTGAAAAATCTTTTTTTTTCAAATTACTTTTCTTGTTAAAAGACTTTTTTTTATTGAAAAATCAACTATTTCAGTTTAATATTTACCACTAAGGTTAAAAATCCTGCTTTTCTTTTTTAAAATCTAATTTTTTAACTAAAAATTTAACTGTTCCATTTTTGGTTGAAAATGTATTTTTTTTAAATTGAAAAATCCTTTTTTTTATATAAATTTACTTTTCTTAGTAAAAAAAGTTTTTTTTAAATTAAAATTTAACTATTTCTGTTCAATTTTCATCACTTATGTTGAAAATCCGTTTTTTCTTTCTGAAAATTTAATTTATTAACCAGAAATTTAACTATTGCATTTTTGGTTAAAAGTTTATATTTTTGCTTGAAAAATCGTTTTTTTTTTTTATATAAAATTACTTTTCCTGTTAAAAATACATTTTCTTTGGTTGAAAATTCAACTATTTCAGTTTAATATTTACTACTGATGTTAAAAATACCCTTTTTCTTTGTTGAAATCTAATTATTTGACTAGAAATTTAACTATTCCATTTCTGGTTAAAAATTTAGCATTTTAGTGTAAAATTTAACTGTTTTTTTTTGAAAATTCTATTTTTTTAAATTAATTTTTTAATTCAAAATTAAACTATTGCGGTTTTAGTTGAAAATTTAAATTTTTAAATTAAAAATTTAACTAAAAGAGCTTTTTTGTTGAAAAGTCTTATTGTTTGGACGATAATTAATCTTGGTTTAAAATACAATTATTTCAGTTCAAAATTCTTCAGCTTAGCTAAAAATTCATCATTTATTTTTAAACTTTAACTATTTCGTTAAAAATCCTTTTTTGTTGTTGTTGAAATATAATTTTTTTAACCAGAAACTTAACTATTATATTTTTGGTTGAAAATTTATATGTTTTGCTTGAAAAATCGTTTTTTTTTTTTATATATCAAATTACTTTTCTTGTAAAAATTACTTTTTTGGTTGAAAATTTAACTATTTTAGTTCAATATTCATCACTAACGTTGAAAAATCCCTTTTTTCTTTGTTAAAATTTAATTTTTTTTTAACCAGATATTTAACTATTCCATTTTTGTTTGAAAATTGATATATTTTACTTGAAAAATCGTTTTGTTTTATAAAATTCCTTTTCTTGGTAAAAAGACTTTTTTGTGGTTGAAAATTCAATTATTTCAGTTCAATATTCATCACTGTCGTTGAAAACCCCTATTTTCATCGTCGAAATGTAATTTTTTCAACCAGAAATTTAACTATTCCATTTCTGATTACAAATTTCTCATTGTAGTGTAAAAGTTAACTCTTTTTTTGAAAATTCTTCTTGTTAAATTAATATTTTAACTCGAATTTATACTATTGCGGTTTTAGTTAAAAATCGAACTTTTTTAATTGAAAATTTAACTAAAAGAGCGTTTTGGTTGAAAAGTCGTATTGTTTGGACAGTAATTAATCTTGGTTTAAAATACAATTATTTCAGTTAAAAATTATTCAGTTTAGCTAAAAATTCATCACTTATGTTTAAACTTTACTTATTTGATTAAAAATCCTTTTTTGTTGTTAAGGATTGATTTTTGAACAAGATATTTAACTACATTCTATTTTTTCTTGAAAATTCAACTATTTCAGTTCAATATTCATCACTTTAGTTGAAGATTTATCGGTTTAGTTAAAAAGTTTATCAGTTTGGTCAAAAAGCATTCAATTTTTGGGTAAAAGTTTCTCTTTTGTAGTGTAAAACTCATATATTACATTAAAAATTCGTCTTTTCTGGTTTAACTATTTGATTAAAAATAACGTTTTTGTTAAAAATTCCTCTTTTTGGAAGAAAATAAGGCTTAGTTGAAAATGAATGTTTCTTGGTTGAAAAATAAACTATTTCAGTTCAAGATTCATAATTTTAGATGAAAATCCCTCTTTTTGTGGAAAATTAATTTTTTAACTGGAAATTTAACTATTCAATTTTTTTTTATTCAGTTCAGTATTTTTATTTTATTTTTATATTCTATAGAGATTCTATTCTATAAGATTTATTTATAAGCTTTATATTTTAAGATTCTATTTTTTATATTTCTTTTTTTTTTATTTTTAGTTGAAAATTCATGTTATGCATCACTTTAGTTGAAGATTTATCAGTGTAGTTTAAAATTCATCACTTTGGTCGAAAATTTGACTCAATTTTTGGTTGCAAATTTCTTTTTTTAGAATTCATCTTTCTTGGTTGAAAATTCCACTATTTCAGTACAAAATTGATACTTTTAGTTAAAAATTCGCGTTTATAGTTCAAAAATAAACTATTTAACTGAAATCTTTTTAAATTAAAAATTTAAGTATTCGTGCAGAAATAAGGTTTTTTGTTTGTTGAAAAACTGTATTTTTCGGTAGAAAATTAATATTCTGGGTTGCAAGTTCATCGTTTTCGTTTAAAAATCAACTATACAAGTTGAAGATTAATCATTATAGTTAAAAATTCGTCAATGGTAGAAAATTCTTTTTTTTTTTAATTAATTTTCCAACTTAAAATTTAACAGTTCTAGTTTTGGTTAAAAATTGAAATTTTTAAATTGTAAATTGAAGCATTTAGTTCAAAGTAATGTTTTTGTTGAAAATTCAGTTTTAACTGAAAATTTAACAATTCTATTTTTTGTTAAAGCTTGAGCTTTTTTAGTTGAAAATTGATGTTTTATGTTGAAAATGTGACTGAAGTTTTTGACTTGTAGAAAATTAATATGTTTTGACTGAAGATTCACCCATTTGTTTGAAAATTCGTCCTTTTTGGTTGCTTTCAACTGTTTTTTTGCTTAAAATAAAAATATAATTGTTTTTGAAGTATTACTTGTTACATTTTTCGTTGAGAATTCATCCATTTTAGTTGAAGATTCATCTCTTTTGTTAACAATGAAAATATTTGGTCGAAAATTCTTTTTTTGGGGGGTTGAATATTAATTTCTTAACTAAAAATCTAAGTATTCCATTCTTAATTTAAAATTAATCTTTTAATACTTTATTATTATTATTTTTTAATTTGAAAATCTAGTTATTCTATTTTTATTTAAAAATTATATTATTTAGTTGAAAATTTTACTATTTTGTTCAAAATACGTGTATGTTGTTGAAAAATCGACTCTTTTGGTAGAATATTAAACTACTTATTTGCAACTAATCTTTTTTGGATAAATATTAACCTATGTGGTTAAAAATTCGTCGTTTTTGGTAGAAAATTAATCTTCAGTGAAAATTCTTCTTTCTAGTTAAACATTCAACTATATGGTTAAAAATGCATCTCCTTTGTTGGAAATACATAATTTTTGTTTAAACTTAACTGTTTTGCAGAAAATTCTTTTTGGCTTGAAAATTCTACAATTTGGTTAAAAATTTTCTTCTTTTGTTGGATAAGAAAAATCGTTTTTAGTTAAAAATTCAACACTTCTTATAAAGTTTAATTTTCTTTTGTAGAGAATTAATCTTTTTGTTCGAAAATTTATTTCTGCGTTTGAAAATGAAACTATTTAATTATAAAATTCGCCTTTTCTGGTAGAAAGTTAATCTTCTTGGTTGATAATTCTTATTTTCAGTTAAAAGTTCTACTATTTAGTTAAAAAGTGTATCCACTTTGTGGAATATGCAATATTTTTGTCAAAAGAGAATACTTTTTTGTTTGAAAATTAGTCCAACTATTAAAAAATAGTCGAACTATTTGGTTGAAAATTAACTTTTGTTAATCAACTTTTTTGTAGGAAGTTCGCCTTTTCAGCTTGAAAAATTCAAAGAATTGGTTGAAATTTTTCTTCTTTCTTGGCTAAGAAAATCTTTTTTCTTTTTTTTAATTCAACTTTTTCGTCGAAAATTCGTCTTTTTTGTAGAATATTTTCATTTTTTTGTTCGAAAATTCATCTCTTGGTTAAAAATTGAACAATTTGGCTCTTTTAATGTTTTAAGAAAACGCCAATAAAAGTTGCATAATATTGAGCGCACTAGAATCAAAAAAATTCTTTTAGATTTGATATAATTTTCTACAATTTTAGCGACTAAATATGGTCAAATTCACCACAATTCTATTCAAGTTTCTTAATTTTATTTAAGTCACTATTATTCTTTTAAATTTTGATCTGGAATGTCAGGAAATTTTGATTCGTGGATTTTGTAACAACTCTCTCAATAAAATAAAAGAATGAGGTCAATTTTAACTGCATTTTCTTGTAATTAAAAATGTTTTTTTCTTCTCTCAGGTATTTGTCATACATGTTCTGATAAAGTGACTGGAGCCGGACAGGCATGTCAAGCAATGGGGAACCTTTATCACACCAACTGTTTTATTTGCTGTTCATGTGGGAGAGCCTTGCGTGGAAAAGCTTTCTACAATGTTCACGGAAAAGTTTATTGCGAAGAGGATTATCTTGTAAGTCTGTCGCAATTTTTAAAAAATTATTAACAATTTTTACATTGAATTTTTTATAATAACGACATAATTAATTGTTTCATTTATTTAAAAATTTCTTCATAGATATAGGCCTCGGACTCACCACACTATTAAAACTATTTTACAATTTTTTTAAACACTGACACTATTTTTCTATTATTTCGAAAAAAATTACACCTAATACACCATTTTCAAATCAAAAAGACGAATTTTTAACAACAAAATGAAGTTTTTTTTAAGTTTAAATTTCAGCCAAAAAGATTAGTTTTTTGATAACAAAGGTGAGTTTTCAATAAATTACATAAACTTTTAACCAAATAGTTGAATTTTAAATTCAGAAGATTAATTTTCTAGCAAAAAAGTGAATTTTTAACAAATTACGTAACATTTTTTACTAAATATTTTGTGCTATGAATGTGATGTTGTCAAATTTTATTTGATTAATTTTTTGTTTATATTTTTTCGTTTTTAAATTTTTTAAACCTAACAGTTGAATAAAATTTCAATAAAAAAAAAACAACTAATTTTGTACAAACCAGTTTAATTTTGAACCAAATAGTTGAATTTTATAGCAAATTGTTGAGTTTTTAAGCCAACGACAAATTTTCTATAAAACTGTGGAATTTTCGGCAAAAAATTCCTATTTTCTTTTTTAAAAATTATCATTTTACACCCAAAAAAAAAATTCTTAACTAAATTTGATTTTATTAGTTTAACTTTCAACAAAGGAGTTTAATTTTCAACCTAAAAAGATGAATTATTATTATAATTATAATTTTAACAACTAA
Source organism: Druon quercuslanigerum (assembly GCA_010014905.2). Lineage (NCBI taxonomy): Eukaryota > Metazoa > Arthropoda > Insecta > Hymenoptera > Cynipidae > Druon > Druon quercuslanigerum. The sequence continues at coordinate 26,022 of JAAAKG020179027.1, forward strand.
AAAATGATTGTCTACTAATAAAAATACATTTTCTACAAATAACATAAATTTTTAACAAAATGTTTGAATTTTCAACTAAGAAGATTAATTTTCTAGAAAAAAAGCCCAATCTTTAATAAATTACATGCATTTTCAACTAAATACTTTGACAAATGGATGTCATGTCTTTCCAAATTTTATTTATATATTTCTTAGTTTATTATTTTCATTAAAAAATTAAAAAAAATAAAATA
>JAAAKG020179038.1:0-26254 GCA_010014905.2 Druon quercuslanigerum
CATAAAATCACAAAAATTATATAATTTGAATAGAGTTATTTTAAACATAAATAAACTTTTATTATACAAATTATATTGATTCACATAACCTTGAAATAAATTATCTATTTATGTTACTTAATAGAGAAAAATTAAAATTTAATATATATGTAACCCAAAATTGTTAAGAAAAAAATATTCACCTAATAATTAATTCGTCTATTCACGATATAAAAAGGATTAATTTATAATTTTCACTCAAATATTTAAATCATTTTTACAGTACAATTTAAAAAAAAATTTTACTTTTATTCGTAAAATTTTGATGAATTAGATACCCTTTATACTAATTTCGGAAAAAACTCTCAAACATATCTACGTTTAATTTTATAAATTAAATTATAATACTCATTTCGCAGCATCAGAATATTTGCAAAATTAGGTACTTGGAATAGGGGTATTTTAAATAAAAATAAACTTTTCTTATACAAATTATATCCAATATTTAATTTTATAACCTTGAAGTTAATCATTAATTTATGTTACTTATTGACAAGAAATTTTAATTTTAATCTTTAAACTGTAATTTTTTTCAAAACTTTCAAATAATCTTTACTTTATATTTTTGCAGATATTTGAACATTCATTTGCGTACATTTAATTTATTGATAACCTTTTAAACTAATTTAAAAAAATGAAAATTCATGTACGTGTCATTTTGAAAATAGAATGTTGAGAGTTGAGAATTAAATTTAAATACTCATTTTACAACATCAGAAACATTTGAAAAGTTATGTAATGTGAATAGGGGTATTTTAAATAAAATAAATTTTTTTTATACAATATGAATTCACTATTTATTTATATAACCAATAAGGGAATAATCAATTCATGTATACATATAATTTTGAAAATAGAATTTATATACTCATTTCACAATATCACAAAAAATTTTAAAAAGAATATTAATGAAATAGAAGTATTTGAAACATAACTAACATTTCATTATACAAATTGTAGACAATGTTTAATTACATATCCTTAAAATAAATAATAAATTTATCCTACTTGATAATTAATTTAATTTTTCTGTTGACGACATAAAAAACATTAAACTAAAATTGTCATTCAAACATTTAAATCATTTTTATTTTATATATTTCTTTTTACTTTTCACTTTTATTTCTGAAATTTAGATAGATTTTAACCTATTTTTTATCTATTCATTTCAGAAAAAGTTCACATATGTTTGCATATAATTATTTTAAAAATTAATTTCAAATACTCATTTCATATAACATCAGAAATATTTTAAAAATTATGTTATTTGAATATGGGTATTTAAAATAAAAATATACATTTATATTCGAATAGAAATTATATCCGATATTTAATTATATAACCTTTAAGTGAATAATAAATTTCTGTTACTTTATTTAAATAAAATGAATTTTAATCTTTATTTAATTAAATATGTATTGTGAAAAAATTAATCAGTTCACAAAATAAAAAGCATTAAACTGTAATTTTCTTAAAAACGTTCAAATAGTTTTTACTCTATATTTTTTCATAAATTTGAACTTTCCTTTGCATGCATTTAATTTATTTATATCCTTCTAAAGTAATTTTTAAAAAATTTAAATTTATGTGCGTATAATTTTGAAAATGGAATGTAGATACTCATTTCGCAATATCACACACATTTAAAAAAGAATATAATTTTTAATAGGGATATTTTAAAGAAAAACAAATTTCCATTACAAAAATAATAGCTAATATTTAATAACGTAACCTTCAAGCAAATAATCAATTTATGTTAGTTTATTGAAATACAATTTAAATTTAATCTTTATGTAATTTAATATTGTGAACAAACAGAATCAGCTAATAATGTGGATATTTTTGAATTAATTGAAAACTGTATTTATTATTTTAAATAGTAAGAGGTTGGTTTTGGTTCCAAAAAGGTAAATATAATTTTTAATTATGATTTTTCTCATGCTCTGATTTGTTTATATTAAATTATTCGTAATAAAGTAGGTTTTATTTCGACTTTAAACATTTCTGGCATATATTTTTCAGGGAAACGAGTTTTCATAAAAATTGGTATATAGGGGTTTTTGGGGTCGCTGATCACGAATCTGAACTCAGATTTAGAAAATTCAAAATAGTGGATCCAATATGACGGCCAAAAATGGATATTTTTTTTTAAATTGGTGTACAGGGGTTTTTGGTATCTCTGATCACGAATCTGAACTTAGATTTTAAACATTCAAAATGGCGGGCCAAAATTCAAAATATTTCTGAATTGTTTTTTGAAAGTTGGCATAGGCACCTAAAACATGGATTAAATAGTCTAGAAATTTTTTACGAAAATTTTCTCATTGGGTGGAAAAATCAGAAACTGCTTGTTTTGAAAAGTCCAATCATCTTTTCCATAAAGTCTATAAAACTGATTTTTTTTTAAATTCAGAAAACTGTTTTATTTTGGCCACCATATTAGATCCGTGATTTTGGATTTTCAAAGTCTGATTTCAGATTCGTGATCAGCGACCCCGACAACCTCTGTATACCAATTTTCAGAAAAAAATCCAAAAATGTTCCAAGTTTCGGGCGCCATCTTGGATCCGCTATTTTTAATTTCCAAAATCTGAGTTCATATTCGTGGGGAAGGGAGTAATGTGAGCAAGGGATGATAGAATTTTTAGATCGACCTGCAATTCTCGTGTTATTTATTTAAATAACACGTTCATTCCGCAATACTGCTCCGACCCAGGTTGCTGATCAATATCTCTAGCAATCATTAAATTTTAGAAATTTTAGAAATATATAAATTTTTGGATTGTTTCTTTTCCTATATTTGGAAAAATTAATAATCTGAATAGATTGGTTTATAATCTACAAAAAATCTTCTGATCAATTAAACATTTTTTTTCTTTTTTTCCGAAGATACTTATTTGTAGGGGATAGAGCAATGCAAATTTGCGAGAATATGTAATTATCCCGATATGGACTTCAGTAATTTATTGTCACAGCAATGTATAATTTATCGCGACTCTGGAAAATTTATGGAGTTACTTGAATGAGTGACCTTGGGCAGTATTGGTATCATTTTCGAGTAATGTTTTGATTCGACACAGAAATTTGAACTTAATTACTAAGATTTCGGTCAGATCCGTGATGCTTGTTAAAGGCGCGATAAATTCATTGACGAGATTAATTATATAACGACGAAACTTTCTCTCGTTATTCGGAAGGTAATAAGTGGCATCTGCAAATTTAATAAGCTTTATGAAAAAATTTTGCTGTCGGATTTACAGGCCCGGTGCCTCTAAAGACGCCTGCTCCCGTTCACTTCACAATCTGCAAATTTTTTTGATGTGATCAAGACGAGCAATTAAAGGATCATTGTAAAATGGAGATGTGTCAGAGAAAAAAACCCCAAGCATTAATGCAAAAACAGTAGTTGAAGATATAATTGTTTATTTAAATGTAGTTATATATTTGTGTTGTGTATTATTATTTATGTATAATTTATTATATATATATATATATGTGTGTGTATGTATATATATTATATATTATTTTAAATTCTGTATAATAATATTCAGACATTTTTTGAATTTGAAAAATTACTAATTAAAAGTAATTTTACTTATTATTTGGAGGTTAAATAATTTTGATAAAAAGGTAGCGAACGTTTCAAGAAATAAGGTCAGGTTCAAAAATTTAAATTATATTATAATTACTCTATTTAAATAAAAAATTATGAACTCAACTTGATTTTGTATTATGGGCGCTTGGGTTTCGCTTCTAAATTTTTTTGCAAAATCAGTATGCCTTTTTTGTCAATTTAATATATTAAATAAAAGCTTAAGTATATTTGAAATTTTCGCATATTAACGGTAAAAAAAATTAAAATTTTGTCAGGGCTAAATTAGGGAGTTTTGAAAATGAAGTTTTGTTGCTAGCCTGATATAATATTTTTGTTAGTACATTATTTGCCTTGTACTTCTATTATTATATATTTTTTTCTATTGTTATATTTTTTTAGAGTTACTGCTTCCTGGCGAGTATATTTTTCATTAAAATATTGTTTATTATTTGGTTGAATATTCGACCTTTTGGGTTGAAAATTAATATTTTTGTGGTGAAAGTTGAACTTGTTTTTTTGAGAATTAATCTATTAGGTTTGATAAGTCATTCATTTTTGTAGCAATTTCATTTTTTGCGAAAAAATGCAAGTTTTTTTTAGTATTTAAATATTTTGTTAAAAGTTCATCTATTTGGTTTAATTCAAGTGTTTGGATTTAAAATTAAAATATTTTTTTAGTTGAAATATATATTATTACATTATTCGTTAAAAATTCATACTGTTTTGTTGAAAATTGAACTACTTAGTTCAAGCTAAAAACACTTGAAAATTTATATCGTTTGTGTAAAGTTAAATTATTTTGCTACATTTTTTCTTTAATATTCATACATTTAGAAAAATAATCATTGGCTCAAAAAAAAGTTTCTTTGACACAAAGAAATTTCTTTGGTTCGTAGATTTTTTTCTGAAGAAAATTTTTCTATATTTTAAAATGATTTTCTTTGTTTTGAGGGTATTTGTTAATAGCAATCAACAATGTAATAGCTAATATTATAACTAAAATTGTTTAATTTAAAATAAAAAACGTTTTGACTGAACTCAAGAAATAATCGATGTTTAAGGTAACTGTCCTGCCAAAAGTCAGATATTTGACAAAAAAGTTTCTATGACTTTAAAAATCAAAATATTACAACTGATGTAATTCCAAATACAAAGCATTATTTTTTATGAAAAGATGTAAAATGTACGAAAAAACATTTTTTTAAATTAAATTTTTTCTGATAATCACTTCTGACCAAATTTTGAAAAATGATTGTATTTTAATAAATGACTACTTATTTTTTTAGGGAAAACAATCTCCACAACTCTACTGTTTGCAATTTTTAAAGTAAATTTTTCTATGACTGAAATCGTTAGAAATATTTTTTGTAATAAAAATTTTTTTTTAAATAATTATATATTAAGATCATTTAATTATTTTAAACATTGGAAACAGTAGAATTGTAGAGTGTTTTTCCTAAAAAAATATTCCAACATTTATTAAAATGCAATCATTTAAAAAAAATTGGTAAGAAGCGACGGTCAGAATAAAATTCAATTGCAAAAAATATGGTTAAAATTAATTGTTCTTTTCTGTGAATTTTAACATTTTTCATAAAAAATCATGTTTTTTATTTGAAATTACATCAGTTATAATATTTTTAATCTTAAAATCATAGAAAAACTAATTTTTCATCTGACTTTCAGAACGATAACTTTCTACTGGAAAAAATTGATTTTAACATTTTTTGACCAAATAGTTAAATTTTTAAACTATAAAAGATCGATTTTTAACCAAAATCAAAATAGTTAAATTTTCATTGATTGTAATTAATTTTTAACAAATAAAAAAATATTTTTTATATGTCAGTTTAATTCTGTATCAAATCGTTAATTTTCTATTAAATTATTATATAAAAAATATTGTATATATTAAAAATAAACCTTCATGAAAGTTTTTCAAATTTTTCAAATATTTATACAATTTTCAACTTAAAAAGATTAATTTTGAACAAAAAACGTAATAGTTGATACTTCATCAAAAAATATTTTAATTTAAAATAAAATATACATCTGGACTTAACGAAAACAAATTATTTTTAACAAAAAAAAAAAAAATGATTTTCTGCCAAAAAAGATGAATTTCCAACAAAATACTTAAATTTTGAACCAAATAATGAAATTTTGTACTAAACGGTTAAATTTTCGATTCGAAATTACGAATTTTCTACAAAGCAGATGAATTTTCAAAACGAAAATGTTAAATTTTGACAGAAAGAAGTATATTTTCAAACCAAAGTGACTTGTTTCAAAGTGACTGAAAGACTTTTTAACTAAATTGTTGAATATTCAAATAAATAATTAAATTTTGAACAAAAAAATATGTGTTTTTAGCAAAAAATTTAATAGTAGACTTTTAAATCGAACAGAATAGACTTTCAACCAATTATATTTTTTTATTAGGTTGTAATAATATAGTTCGAATTAAAGTGTAAAATAAGAAATGGAGAAAAGAATAAGAATAAAATTTTAAATAATTATTGAAGTTTATTCTTAATACTTGAATTTCAAACCAAAAAGATGAACTTTTAACAAAATATATGTGTTTAATATAAAAAAATATTGTTGGTAAAGGTAGAACCCATTTTCAACCGAATTATTGAATTTTCAATCTAAACAGACTTTTAAACAAAAATTGTTGAATTTCCAACAAAATAATTCAATTTTGAACAAAAAATCTCCGTTTTTTTAGCAAAAAATTTATTAGTAGACGTGTTGACTGAAAAGTATGAACTTTTAATTAAAAATAGTTTTTTACTTGGATCTATTATTTCAGTTCAAATTAAAGTGGAAAAATGAGAAACGTAGGAAAGACTGTGCAACCTAGCTGTTATAATAAGTCGAAATTTCGATCATTTATAGACTCAAAAATCACATTTTCAATAAACATTGAAATTTATTTTTAATACTTGAATTTTAAATAAAAAGGGTAAATATTCAACAATATAGGTGTATTTATAATAAATAAAAAAAAAATAAAGGTAGACCCAATTTTCAAAAAAATTTTGAATTTTTAAACCACAAAGACTTTTTAATAAATTTGGTGAATTTCCAACAAAATAAATTAATTTTCAACACCAAAATTTGAGTTTTTAGCGAAAAATTTAATAGACTTTTCCATCGGAAAGAATAAACTTTCAACGAAAAATAGTTTTTTTATGGGATTCTATTTGTTCAGTTCGAATTAAAGTGGAGAAGTAAGAAATGGATAAAAATTAATAAATAGAAAAATTAATAAATTAATATTTATTGTCATTTGTTAATTCATTGTTTAATATATAAACAAATGAGATTTGTTTAAGTAATTTTTTTCTTGAAAATTTGTTTTTTTCTCCCTTACAATTATTACTATTAGGTTAGTGGAATATATAATAACACTGGTTTATTAATTTTTAATTGTTTAAACATATGGAATTTGTTTAAATAATTTTATTTGAAAATTCGTTTTTTCCCTAAAAATTATTACTAATGATCTAGTGAAACATTTATTAGCATTAGTTCATTAATTTTCAATTACAAATAGACTTTCTTTAAATAATTTGGTTTCGAATTTTTTTAAAATAAAACTTATTACTATGGGTCTAGTGGAATATTGATCAGTATTGGTTCATTAATTTTTAATTATATTACCAAATTATTAGTTAAAAAGTATTATTAGATGAAATTAAATAATAATTTAATGTTTCAACAATTTAAAAATATTTGAAGATAAATGTATGTCGCTCAATGATAGTAAACTGCCAATTCAATGAATTTTTGAAAAAAAAAACATTTTTTACACAAATGGGATTTGTTTAAATAATTAAAAATTAATTAACTAATGTTGTTAAATATTCCGCTCGAACAATAGTAATAATATATATTTTAAAACAAACCAAGAAAATAAAATTATTCAAACAGTGTTGATAAATATTGCACTGAAGAAATATTAATAGATTTTAATAAAAAAGTTATTTAAAGAAATTCTATTTGTTTAAACAATTGAAAATTATTAAACTAATGTCAATAAATATTGTACTAGACCAATAGTAATAATTTTTAGGGGAAAAACGAATTTTCGAGGAAAAAAACTATTTTAACAAAGTCGATTTGTTTAAATAATTAAAAATTAAGCAACTAATGATATTAAATATTCAACTAGACCAATATTAATAATTTTAAGTAAAAAATACGAGAATGCAGTGTTTAAAAGGTCGATTTCATGAAGAATTTACATTTTTTTTAAGGGTAGTTTTCAGGTACTCGTGGGGGTGTGCTAGGGGTGTCAAACCTATATGTCTGAAGCGTGAAAATCTTCTTTGGATAATTCTCTACAGGCCCCCATACTTTTCTGTCACATTTTTTCAAACCCTAAAAAATTATTCTAAAAATTCAAAAAAGTGATTTCCCCCCATGCAATTTACATGTGAAACTTCAAGTCAAACCCGGCACCTGTTAAAATAAAAAAACTACTAAAGAATCACATTTTAAATAAATATTGAAGTTTATTTTTACAATTTGAATTTTAAAACAAAAAGATAAATATTCAACAAAATAGTTGTATTTACAATAAACATTTTTTTTTAATAAAGATAGTCCCAATTTTTAACCAAATTGTTGTATTTTGAAGCCAAAAAGATTTTTTAACAAAATTGTTGAATTTTAACAAAATAATCTGATTTTGAACAAAATATTTTGAATTTTTAGCTAACAATTTAATTTTAAATTTTTCCATCGGAATAAATTTACTTTCAACCAAAAATAGTTTTTTTAATAGGCTTCTATTAATTTATTACGAATTGAAGTTTATTATTTAAATTGTTGAATTTTCAAGCCAAAAAGATTTTGTAAGAAAATAATTCGATTTTGAACAAAAAAATCTAATTTTGTAGCAAAAAATGTAATAGTAGATTTTTTGACTGAAAAATATGAACTTTTATTTAAAAATATTTTTGAATGTAGGAAATACTGTGAAACCTCCTGCAATAAATAGAAATTTCGATAATTTATAGACAAAGGAATAAAATTTTAAATAAACTTATAACTTTATTTTAAATACTTGCAAAATTTTATTTCACTGCCTTTATAAAAATTAATGACAGCATTATTATTTTCGATATCTAAAGTAAGTCTGGAGTCCTCTAACTCGAATTAAAAACTCGAAATTCAAATTAAAATAACAAAGTAGATCCTGAAAAAAAACTAGACTAAATGGTAATTTTTTCATTACTCGTTTGCCAAGGACCCTCCAGAAGTCAATTTATCTCCCTGCGTCTCTGTTATGACTTTATGACTCGCGCTTTTGCCTCCCTGGAAGAAAAAAAAATTGAAAGGGAAGAAAGGAAGGAAGGAAGGAAGGTAATAAGGATCAGGACTCGGAATCAGGAAAAAGGTTGATCCGCCACGTTCCTTGCACACGCCTGGACGCATGCTTATTATAATCAGCACGCGGTTTAAGGATCGAAAGGGGCTCTCGGAAGGAAGTCCGTATTCCGAAAGTGTGACACTGGCGGGGGGCAAAGAGGGCGCACTCTCGAACTGCCAACTATAGCTATCCATCTCGTGCCCAATCCTCGTTCTCATTCACGTCCACTCAGTCAATAAACTAAAGTCTTGTCTTCTCCCGAAGGTGTACAATGTATATCGTGTATACATGTATATAGTGTATGCATAACACGCCGTTGAGAAGTCCTTCGGAGAGGTGCGTACGTCTGCATCTGCCCGAGATTCTCACGCGCGACGACCGCCCGACGCATCTGTCTCAAGTTCCCACGCAGCGCAAAGGAAGATAACTGCCCGCTGAACAATTTTTGTCCTCTTCTCGGCCCCTCGAGGGGCTTCTCCGACTGGTCATCGATCGACAATACTTAAGCGGCTACGGATCGAACTTTCGTGGTCCGATTCTTGAGCAAAATTGTCCGCTCCACGAGGTCAATTATTGTCCGTTTATCGATGAGGCGAGGTTTTTGGTTTTGTCCGGTTTTCTTCAGATCATTTCATACTGGGACACATAGTTGGATTGTAGATTTATTTTGCCACGCCACCGCCTGCCTCCACTTTCACTATTCTTTGCCCTTTTCTTATTGGCGGTCAAAGGAATCTTCAAATGGAGTGGAATAGTTCGATAATATTGAGCTCTTTTCTATTGGCGGGTTTTCTCCATTGGGATGTTCTACTTTGAGCGGTTTCTCATTTCCTGATCCTAATTCTCTCGTTGCTCTTTTTATTATTGATCTTGTTTGTCTTGCAATTTTTTTTTTATTTAAAAAAAATCTTAAACACACAAAGGGTTATTATCAATCTACACTCTTGTGAGAATTTGTGACACATTTTTTTTATTTAAGAACACTATTTATTACGTTTTCCGACGATATATTTTAATAAAGTTTGCGTATTTTTCGAAAGATGGTCCTGCACTGAGAAAAAAATTTGTTCCATTCAAATAAATCGATTTTTTAGATATCCATTTGCTTAAGTGAAAAAAACAATTATTAGAGTGAAATCTTGTATGTTTGATTCAAGGTGACATTTATTTATTTTTTTGATTTCAAGGCATTTATTTCTTTAAAGCAAACGTATATCCCATTGGTTCTGTGGGCGATAAATGGTTACTTCAATCAAAAAAATTTTTTTTAGTATTAACAATTTTTTTTCTCAGTATGCAAGAGTGAAGTTAAATAATAACATACTAAGGTTGAAAATCCCGTTCATATTTCAGAATTTATACTCAAAAAATGTTTTTATGTTTCCCCCTGTTTTCAACAAATTTCCCCATTTTATCGAATTTTTCTCTGCGTATTAATGCAATACAAATTTAAAAAACCCAACTATTCTTGCTTAAAAGCTAATTTTGTTGTTGAAAAGTCCATCATTCTATTTTGGTTTCGTAATTCATCGATTGATTAAAAGTTTGACTACATGGTTAACAATTTCTGATTTCAATTTTTCAATTTTGGATTGAAAATGTATTTTTTCTGGTTTAAAATTCGACCATACAATTTGGTTGAAAATTCATGTAAGTTCTGCCTAATTCATCTTTTTGTAAAAAATTAATCTTCTTGGTTAAACAATCAATTTTTTGTTTAAAAATTGTACTGATCTGTTGAAAGTTATTTTTTTTTCGTTGAGACTTAATTTTCTCGAAAGGAACTGTAACTATTATATTTTTAATGAATAATTAATATTTTAAAGTAAAAATCGATATTTTCTGGTTAAAAATTCGTGTATTTTGTTAAAGATTCGTTTTTTTTATTGTTGCAAATTAATTTACTTGGCTGAAAGTTCATCTGCATCTTTTGGTTAAATATTTAACCGTATGGTTAAAAATTAATCTTTTTTTGGTTCAGGATTCAACTATTTTGTTGAAAATTCGTCTTTTTTGGTTGAATGAAATTGTTTTTAATTTCAAATTAAAGTCTTTTTATGTTGAAATATTAACTATTGCATGTTTGGTTAAAAATGCATTTTTTTAAGATTCATCTTTTCAATTCAAGTTTCAATTATTTGATTGCAAATGAAATTTTTTGTTGAAAATTTACCTGTTTTGTAAATAATTTGTCTTTCTAGCTTGAAATATGAAAAATTCAATAGAAAATTGGTCTATTCTGTTGAAAATTAACTTTTTTTGTTGAAAATTCATACTTGTAGTTCAAAATTAAATTATTTATTTAAAAATTGAATTATTTTGTTAGGGGCGAAAATTAATTTTTTTATGTGAAAAAAATGTGGAAATCCTTAATTATTTCAAAACCATTTTATAAAAAAAATTATTTAATTTATTAAAATCATTGTTTAATTCTTAGTTTTTTAATAGATACAAATTGGAATTAAGTATAAACTTAAGATTTGGGTTTTAAGATTTTTTTCTGTAAATTAAATTACATTTTTGAGTGCTGTAAAATTAAGGATAATTTGCGTACATTAGTCAATAAATATATGGTCAATGTAACTGTAGAAAATATGAATTTAAAAATCTGAGAATTTGATAAAAAATTTATTTTAAAAAGTTCTATAAAATGTTTATTTTGAATGATATCTCTATTTTTCCAACAAATTTTATTATATTTGAGTTTGAAATTTTATTCCTGAGTTATATGAATGATTTGAAATGAATTCTGATACCTAAATTACGGTCCTTTTATCTGAAAACGTTATTGATTTTTATAAAGTAAAAAAATTGAAAACAACCACTGAATCAATCAATAATAGATTTTTCATTATTTCATTGGTTCTTCTCACTAATTGAGATTTAGATAGAGATATTTGTATTTAAAATTTCCAAAAAACGAAACTTGTGCTGAATTGTGCTAGGTTTGTGCTGTTTTGTGCCGTAAATTATTTTTTTGAAAAAATCAAAATTTGACCCCAAAAATCAAAAAAACATTTTTTTACTTCCGCCTTGCCAATTGATTTTTTCGAGAAAAGAAAATGTGCTAGGTAATATGAAAGAAGCACAAGCTTGTGCCACAAATTAAAATTTAATATCTCTGACGATTTTCGAAAAAAAATCGATTTGCAAAAAAATCTGCCTCGCCATTTCTGAATTTTAAAAATATGAAACTCTTTACCCAATATTTAAAAAAAAAAGGAATTTCGAAAATCTAAAACTTGTACTGGGTTGTGCTTGACTAGCACAACAAATAATTCTAATATCAATTTTCACTGTATTTAATATTTTCTAAAAAAAAACCGGATTTTTAAAACTTGGAACGCATTCTTTACCCAAAATTTTTAAAAATACGAATTTTTAAAATCTGAAACTTGTGCTGGGTTGTGATAGGCTAGCACAACAAATAACTCTCATGTCAATTTTCATTGGCATTAATATTTTCCCCAAAAAACTGGATTTTTTAAACTTGAAATTCATTTTGCCCATTTATTAAAGAAAATATTAATGCCAGTGAAATTTGATTTTAGAGTTATTTGTTGTGCTAGCCTAGCACAACCCAGCACAAGTTTCAGATTTTCGAAATTCCTATTTTTGAAAATCATGGGTAAAGAATTCTTTCAAAGTTTAAAAAATCCGTTTTTTTTTCGTGAAAATATTAATGTCAGTGAAATTAGACATCAGAGTTATTTGTTGTGCTAGCCTAGCGCAATCCAGCACAAGTTTCAGATTTTTGAAATTCCTATTTTTGAAAATATTGGGTAAAGATGGTAAAAAAAGTTTTATTTTTTTATTTTTGGGATCAAATATTGATTTTTTCAAAAAATGCTCTACGGCAGAAAACAGCACAAACCTAGCACAATCCTGAAAAAGTTTCATTTTTTGGAAATTTAAAGTTGGCAATGTCAACTTCCTGGACACTAGCAATCTGATGATAATTAGCCGAAACAGTTTGTTATTTGCAATACATCTTTCTCGTATCTAAATAATTTCTTTCAATTGTCATTAATTTTTTCAGAAATTTTGTAATTTTAACCTTGAAAAAATCCCAAAGGTAGAGCCGAAACGTAGAATTTTGTTTGGCAAGTAAGAGTTTCTTGGGAGAATAAATAAAATTTAAGCTAGATGATATTAACAAAATAAAAATGTTTTATTTGTCCTTGCTTGAGAATTTCATTCTTCTTATTCAATAATCCATTTTTCCCAGCTTCCCTTTTAGTTGAAATTAAACTGACCGCACAATAATGAATTCGAAATATTTCAGAAGTCCTAAGATAACCCTAAAATGAATGAAATATTTATCTATTCACGTCACATCCGGCAAGTTTAAAACTACATGTCTTCTAATGCAGGATTGCTTGGAATCTCGTTTTTAGGTCGTTTTTATGGTGGTCGTAGAATCCTGAGGCAAAGAATGACGGTGGATGTTATAGAAAGCGCCATTCCCGTCCATCCTGAAGGGTTGATTATTTTTATGAGACTGCGCTTTTAAGGCGGACCGTGGGTTTTATTGGTCACTGGATCGCCGCCAGTAGCTGCAGGTGCTTTTCTCAAAAGAGTGATTTCTATTTTTTTTACTTTTCACCTTCTAAGCACTATTTATGCCTCCACTCTCATTTAATAACCCTTAGAAGGGGAGTGGCTACCAGTAGCCTCTCTCGGATTTAACATATAAATTTTTATCTTGTTCTCACAAACCCTCCACTCGTTTCCCCATCATCTATTGAGAAAATAAGGATCCTCTGATTTCGGTGGAATTTTAGTAGCGGCATTCATTTCTGTGGTGACTTTACATGAAGTTCCACTTTAAATTTATCGTAGGTTTAAGCTTAGAGTTCGGGATCTGTAATCCGGATAAGAAAAGAAAGTTTAAATATTTGAAATACTTTAATTGACATTATAAATACTTTCATATAAGATATTACTTCTTTCTTAAGTGAAACTATTTTTTAACGTTGTATCTAAAAAATCGAAATTATAACAGATTTAAATATTTTGCAAGTTTCAGGGGATTTTTAAATTTTCAAAAAATTTTCAAAGCAGTTCAGGGATTTAAAAACGGATTTCGAAAGATTCTTAGGGGGTTTTAAAGTTTTTTTTACTGATTTCAGAGATTTAAAAGAATTTTATAGTGGTTTGAAGCCTTTACAGTATTAAAAAAATTTCGACGAGGTTTCAGAGAATCACAAAAATTTTAAGAATTTTAAAGTTTTTCAAGGGATTTGTGGGGATTTTATTTTATGGAATTTTAAGGAATTTCTAGGGATTTCAAATGATTTTAGAGGATTTTCTAGCAGTTTATGGGGTCTCTAACGATTTCAAAGATTTTAAAATTTTTAAATGAATTATAAATGATGAAAGATTTTGGATGATTTTAGTGTATTTAATTGGATTTAAAGGATTTCAAGGGATTTAGAGGACTTTATCAGATTTTTTTGGGATTTTACTCGAGTTTTGTTGGTTTACTTGGGATTTCACCAGATTTGAGGGATTTTATCAATCTCAAGGGACTTGAAATCCAATAGATTTCTAGAAAACTTTAGGGAATAAATGGAAAAAATAGTTCAATAGATTTCATAAATTCTGAAGGATTAATAGGATTTCAAAGGAATTTATAAGAGTTCAAAGGATTTCTAAGGAATTTTATACAATTTTAGGGAATGATAATATTAATAATAATAATAATAATAATAATAATAATAATGAAATAATGTAAAAGTTTAAGAGATTTCCGTGATTTTAAGACGTTAGACTATATTTAAGGGACTCATATGATTTCAATAGGATTCGTGTGATTTTAAGGGATTTCTACGGATTTCTGGAGATCTTAAGGAAAAAAGTGAAGTGAAATAAAATGTTCAAGGGATTTTAAAGATTTCAAGATATTTTACTATTTTTGTGATATTCTTCGCGGTATTCGTATATGAGTTAAAAAAATTTACAAGTTTTCAAGGGATTTTTACGGGTTTCTGGAGAATTTTAGGCCTTTATGGGGTTTAATGAAATCAAATGAAAGTTCAGCGGATTTCAAAGGCTTTAAGATATTGCGCTATATTTAAGGGATTGATAGGAATTCAAAAGTATTCATAAGATTTCAAGGTATTTCTTTGGATTTCTAGAGAATTTTTGGGAATAACTGAAGTGAAAGTTCAAGGAATTTCAGGGATTTTAACATATGACGCTCTATTTAAGGGATTCATTGGATCTCAAAAGAAATGATTAGATTTCAAGGGCTTTTAACGGATTTCAACCGATAGTAACGGATTTCTAGAAAACGTTGGGGAATAAATGAAATAAATTGGAAGTTCAAGAGATTTCAGAGGTTTTAAGATATGTGCGCTATGTTTAAGGGATTCATCGGATTTCAAAAGAATTGATAAGATTTCCAGGAATTTCCAACAATTTCTAGAGAATTTTTGGGAATAACTGAAGTGAAAGTTCAAGGAATTTCAGGGATTTTAACATATGACGCTCTATTCAAGGGATTCATCGGATTTCAAAAGAATTGATAAGATTTCGAGGGATTTCCAAGGATTTCTAGAGAATGTTTGGGAATAACTGAAGTGAAAGTTCAAGGAATTTCAGGGATTTTAACATATGGCGCTCTATTTAAGGGATTCATCGGATTTCAAAAGAATTGATAAGATTTAAAGGGATTTTTACGGATTTTTAGTTAATTTTTGGGAATAATTAAAATGAAAGTTCAAGAAACCCACAGGATTATTACAAGAAAATTAAGGTTCAAGGGATTATAGATAATTCAAGATATTGCAACATAATTATGGGATTCATGGGATTTTTAATTAACTTACAAGATTTTAAGGGATTTCTGCGGATTTCAATAGAACTGATAAGACTTCAAGGGATTTCTACGGATTTCGAGAAAAATTTTGGGAATAATTAAAAATAAAGTTAAGGGATTTTCGAGATTTTAGGAAATAGCGCTATATTTAAGGGATTCATCAGAATTAAAAAAAATCGATAAGATTTCAAGAGATTTCAAGGGGTTTCTAGAGAATTTTTGGGGGTAGCTGAAATGAAAGTTCCAGGGATCTACAGGATTAATAAAATGAAATAAGTGTTTAAGGGATTATAGATCATTTAAGATATTGTACTACATTTGTGGGATTCATTTTAATACAAAATAATTGACAAGATTTTAAGGGATTTTTACGGATTTCAAGGGATTTCAACGGATTTTAACGGATTTCTAGAAAACTTTATGGAATAAATTAAATTAAATGGAAGATCAAAAGATTTCAGAGGTTTTAAGATATAGTGCTATATTTAAGGGATTCGTCGGAATTCAAAATAATGGATAAGATTTCAAGGGATTTCAAGGGATTTCTAGAGAATTTTTGGGAATAACTAAAACGAAAGTTCAATGGATCCACAGGATTAATAAAATAAAATAAAGGTTCAAGGGATTATATATAATTCAAGGAATTTTGCACTATGTTTATGGGATTCATGGGATTTTAAAATGATTTACAAGATTTTAATGGATTTCAACTGATTTTGACGGATTGCTAGAAAACGTTAGGGCATAAATTAAATTAAATGGAAGTTCAAGAGATTTCATAGGTTTTAAGATATTGCGCTATATTTAAGGGATTCATCGGATTTCAATAGAATTGATAAGATTTTAATGGATTTCAACGGATTTTAACGGATTGCTAGAAAACGTTAGGGCATAGATTAAATTAAATGGAAGTTCAAGAGATTTCAGAGGTTTTAAGTTATGGCGCTATATTTAAGGGATTCGTCGGAATTCAAAAAAATTGATAAGATTTTAAGGGATTTCAAGGGATTTCTGGAGAATTTTCGTGAATAACTGAAATGATATTGCACTATGTTTATGGGATTTTAAAATGATTTAAAAGATTTTAAGGGATTTCTACGAATTTCAACGGATTTCAACGGATTTCTAGAAAACCTTACGGAATCAATTAAATGAAATGAAAGATCAAGGGATTTCAGAGATTTCAAGATTTTGCGCTATATTTAAGGAATTCATCGAATCTCAAAAAAATTGGTACGATTTTAAGGGATATTTAAGGATTTCTAGAAAACTTTAGAAAATAAAAGTAATAAAATGAAACTTCAAAATAGATTTCAGATAGTTTAAGATATTGGACTATATTTAAGGGATTAATAGGATTTCAAGGAAATTTATTAGATTTCAAGGGATTTCGACGGATTTCTAGAGAATTGCGGACAATAACTGAAATGAAAGTTCAGTGGATTCACAGGATTAATAAAATTATAGGACGGTCCAGGTTATTATAGATAATTTAAGATATTTCACTATGTTTAATGGAGTCATGAAATGTTAAAACAATTGATCAGATTTTAAGGGATTTTTGCGGATTTCAACGGATTTTAACGATTTTTTAGAAAACTTTAGGGAATAAATTAATTGAAGAGAAAGTTAAGATATATCAGACTATTACGGATATTGTACTATATTTAAGGGATTCATAATATTTTCAAAATAATTTGCAAGATTTCAAGGAATTTGAAGGATTTTGACGAATTTCGAAAATATTTCCCTCGATTTTACGGGTGATATGTATTGTATATAAAATTTAAAAAATGATTTAACCCCTCCATTTAGTTATCAGAGAATCGCATGACAGTATTATGGTGCTATTATTAAATATGTATGTTACCATCCACTCTATTTTGAATTTTTTAAATGAGTCAGAGGCCCATAATTGAAGCCAATAAAAATGTGAATATTTTGTATATTTTAATATTATGTATTGCCATAAAAAGTCTTTCGAAACGAGATAATATTGTCATGCTAATTTGACCAATTACAGTTTTGCCCTTATCCTTTCCAAGATAGTGAACTGAAGTCTGAACCTTAATTGGCTCTTTAATTAAAATTAAATTTCGGTCCAACTTTCTTGTAACTGGTATTCCAAAAGCGTGTTCCCCGAATTCCAGACGTGACTGAAGGTTTTTCTCTCTCCTTTCGAAATCTCGTGAAATTCATTTCGATTCCCGCTACACCTGAGAGCATTTTCGTTTTATTTTCTTCGATTATTATTCAAAGGCAGCGAGTTAATTATCCTCGCGAGAACGTTAGAGGCCCATGGGGATATTTCAGTATCGAATCATCTATAATATATAATATCGGTTCCGTTGAAATCGGATAGAATAACTTGAATTCAGTGGGGCGTCGGTTGGATCGTTGTTCAATGACCCCCTTCGGCGATGGCTGCGGCCCCGGAGGGGCTTTACTCTACCGGATAATTCTTTCGAATAAGGCCCCTGATTCGTTCAGGACGAACTATTATCCAACGAGGCATTCAACTCTGATCTTCCACGTGCCGTCCTGCGAAGGATTTTGCCTTAAATTCAGAATTTCAAACGGCACTTACCGGGGTTACGTAGTTACATGCAAATTTTCGTTAAAGCCCAGATTTGCGTTCATACCACATGTTCACTTGAATATATTTCTTCGATCTTCTATGTACCATGTAATATGTATGTATGTCACGATGTGTTTTTCATGCATCTCAGAATTTCTAAATTCGATCTCGCCCATATTCAGTGCTGCCTGTGTCAACCGGCGATACAAAAAAAGGAGAAAAAAGGACACAAACAAATCTTTATTCCGCTTCTTATTACATATCAAGTTCCGCGTGCTTCAAATATACAGATTCGCTGTATAAAAGATATACGCGGGGGAATTCACTCTTCAAATCCTCTACGAAGTAATTTTCAGTGTACCTTATTACGCATTGTTACGCCACATTGCGCATTTTTATGCATTATTGCGCATTATTACGCATTATTTAAGTATGGTGCATGGTGAACTTGTGAAGCTCTTCGTCTGGGATGATTGCTATAGACTCCCTTTCCTTTCTTTTCCTTCATTCCCTTTCATAACGAGGCTAAAACCGAGTGAGTCACCTTTACCCCAAAAAGGAATTCGCCTAATGGTATAACAATAATAATAATTAATTATACGGATATTACTGCGCTATTGGAACAGTATCCCAGTAATATAATTCACTAAATAGGTCAATATCAGGACAAGAAACTTGAAATTATATTATTTTTTTTTTTTTTTAGCTAACAATCATTATTGTTACAAACAATATCAGGGTCTCTACGCCACCTTAAAAACCTGGAATTGTCAAGGAATTTTTATATATCTGGAAAAACTTGGAAATTTTAGGGAATTTTTTTTTTTTAATTTCAAGGAATTTTTGTAAATGCCAGGGAATTTTTTCGGGAGCTTGCTTAATTTTTTTAAATTGCAATATAAACTTGAATGACAATTATTCTGAATTTTTAAAAATAGATTTATCGTAAAGTATTGAACTGTTTTGTTAAAAAAAAATTTTATGATTCATAAATTAATTTTTTCACTGAATATTTACTATTTATTAGTATTATTTATTATTGATTAGTATTATTATTTATTATTAGTATTTATAGTTATTCACTATTCTTTTTTTGGTTCAAGTATGATCGTTTTTGTTTGGAAATTTATCTTGTTGAAAATTCAACTCATGTTGAAAATTCTTCTTTTTTCTCATTGAATTCAACTGTTTTTTTTTATTAAAATTTAACATTTTTTTTTCTCTCGAAATTTTAACTATATTTAATTTTTGTTCTTTGTCTCAAAATTAAATTTTTCACTAAAAATCTAACTTTTTGAGTTAAAAGTTCAACTATTTCGTTAAAAATGTATCTTTTTTGTGGAAATTAATCTTCTTGGTTGAAAATTAATCTTTTTTTATTCAAATTTTTTATTATTTTGGGGGGGGGGGGTAGGTAGGTAAACATAAGTTTTTTTTCTGGAAATGCAACAATTCCAAATGAATATTCGATCATTTTAGTATTAAATTCATCTGATTGGTTGAACATTATTTTTTTTCTATATAAAATTTAAATGCTTAATTTTTGGATGACAATTTGTCTTTTTTAAAATTTAAGAAATATAAATTAGATTAAAATCCAATTTAAAAATCTTATTTAACGTCCAAAAGAAAAGGGGATGTGGTTGGTTGTCTTCTCATTTTTCGTTCCTCTTTTTTTATGTTTGTCTGAAATTTTTGTTTTTAACCAATTTTTTTTTAGATTGCAATTGAAGCATTTTTTGTTTGTTTATTATGGTCCAAATTTAGCCGTCGGATTCTTGTTTTTTAACATGAGTTTGCATCAATTGTCTTTTTTGGTTAAAAATTCATTTGTTTGGTAAAAAATCCGTCTTTTTGGTAGTAATTAACTTTCTGGGTTAAAAATGAAAATATGTCATTTAAAGATTAATTATTTTAGTTGAAAACTCATGTTTGTGGTTGAAAATGTAACTATTTAGGTGATAAATTTAACTATTTAATGAAAAATTTATGTTTATTTGGTGTAAATTAATCTTCTTGGTTGAAAATTAATCTTTTTGTTTCAAAATTCAAATATTATAGTTCACAATTCGTCACTTTAGTCGAAAATTCATAATTTGATTTCAAATTCAACTGGTCCAGAAAAATATTTATCACTTTAGTTGAAAATTCATGTTTTTGTTTTGAAAACTCAAATATGCTAGTTGAAGATTCATATTTTTAGTTGAAAATTCATCATTTGATTTTAAATTCAATTATTCCAGTTGAAGATTCATCATTTTTGTTGAAAATTACTCTATTTTGTTGAGCAATGATCTTTTTAATTAAAAAATTAACTGCTTAGTTTTTTATTGACAATTCATATTTTTTATTGAACATTCGTATATTTTGGTAGGAATTACGCTTCTTTGTTAAATTTAAATTATTCCGGTTAAAGATTCATCGTTATATTTAAAAATTCATATTTTTGGTTGAAAAATGAGCTATTTTGTTAAAATTTTTTTTTTTTTAATTAATTTTTTTACTGAAAATTTAACTTTCAGATAAGGATTCTTCACTTTAGTTAAAAATTAATGTTTTTGTTTGAAAACTCAAATATGCTAGTTGAAGATTCATCATTTTACTTGCAAATTCATCATTTTCCTTGAAAATATAATTACTTTTTTTTAATTAGTTTTTTTTTCTGGAAATTTATTTATTCCAATTGAATATTCAATTATTTTTGTTGAAAATTCATTTATTTATTTTTTTTGTAAGAATTGGCATTCTTTATTAAAAGTTAAATTATTCCGGTTGAGGATTTATCGTTTTAGTTGAAAATTCATGTTTTTTGTTGAAAATAAATCTACTTAGTTGAAATTTAAACTTTTTTGTCAAAAGTTAATTTTTTGGTTGAAAGTTCATCTCTTCGGTTGAGAAATGAGCTATTTTGTTGACAATTTGTTGGGTTTTTTTCTGGTTCAAAATTAACTTTTATACTAAAAATTTAACTATTGAAGTTGCATATTTCATTTTTTTTGAAAATGTATATTTTTTGGTGTAAATAATTCTTTTGGATTAAAAATTAATCTTTCTAATAAAAAATTCCAAAATTCTAACTAAGTATTCTTCACTTGTTGAAAATTCACAATTTTATTTAAAATTCAACTATGTGTATTTCAGGTGAAGATTAATTATATTAGTTGAAAATTCATGTTTTATGTTAAAAGTTAATTTTTTTGTTTGAAAATTGAGCTATTTTGTTAAAATTTTTCTTTTGGTCAACATTATTTTGTTTGCTGAAAATTTAACTATTTCAGTTGAAACTTTAACTATTTTGTTGAAAATTTATATTTTTTTTTGTGTAAATTAATATTTTTGGTTGAAAATTTATATTTTTTTTTTGAAAATTCAAATATTCTATTTAAATTTTCATAATGTTGGTTAAAAATTCATCACTTGGTTTCAAGTTTAATTATTCCAGTTGAAGATTCATAATTTTACTTGCAAATTCATCATATTCTTTGAAAATATAACTATTTCTTTTTAATTAGTTTTTTTTCCTGGAAATATAATTATTTTAATAGAATATTGCATCATTTTCATTAAAAATTAATCTCTTTGGTTGAGCATTAACATTTTTAATTAAAAATGCTTATTTTTTGGTCGGAATTACGCTTCTTTCTTAAAAGCTAAATTATTCCGGTTAAAGATTCATCGTTTTAGTTAAAAATTCATGTTTTTTGTTGAAAATAAATCTACTTACTTGAAAGTTAAACTTTTTTGTTAAAAATTAATTTTTTGGTTGAAAGTTCATCTCTTTAGTTGAGAAATGAACTATTTTGTTGACAATTAGTTGTTTTTTTTGGCTCAAAATTAATTTTTTACTGAAAATTTCTCTATTGAAGATGAATATTTAATTTTTTTTCTTTTTAAATGTATATTTTTTGGTGTAAATTAAGCTTTTGGGTTGAAAATTAATCTTTCTGTTCAAAAATTCCAATATTCTAGTTAAGGATTCTTCACTTGTCGAAAATTAATCATTTTATTTCAAATTCAACTATATGTATTTTAGATGAAGATTAATCATTTTAGTTGAAAATTCATTTTTTATGTGAAAAGTTAATTTTTTGGTTGAAAATTCATCCCTTTGGTTCAAAATTGAGCTATTTTGTTCAAATTTTTCTTTTGCTCAAAATTATTTTTTTACTGAAAATTTAACTATTTCAGTTGAAACTTTAACTATTTTGTTGAAAATTTATGTTTTTTTGGTGTAAATTAACAGGGTGTCTACCGTACCTGGAATACTTGGAAAAGCCTGGAAATGTCAGGGAATTTTTTTTAAGTCAGGGAATTTTTTCAAGAGCGTAGTTAATTTTTTATAAACTGCAATATTAAATTAAATAACACGTTCTTTTGTTTGAAATCAATTTGGTTGAATTCCATTATTTTTTATTAAAAGTTTAAATTTTCTTTGATTAATACATTTTTTACTGACTAATTAATACTCATAATTTACTAATACATTTTTTATTCAAAATTCATCTCTTTTGAATAAAGATTTAATTAATTGGTGGACAGTTACTCTTTTTTCAAAAATTCCTTTTTTCTTTGGCTGAAAATTATTATTTTTTACTGCAAATTTAACTATTCCAGTTGCAACTTTAACTGTTTTCTTGAAAATTTATTTTTTTTTCATTGAAAATTTATCTTTTACTGAAAATATAACTATTTAATATTTTGTTTAAGAATTATCTTTAGTTTAAAATTTGGACTTTTTTGGCAGAAATCAATATTATGGGCTGAAAATAATACTTTTTATTGGAAATTTAATAAGACTCATAAGTTTAGATGAAAATTCATGTTTTTGGTTGCAAATTCAACTATTTAAGTGGATGATTCATAATTTTAGTTGAAAATTCATCATTTTGATTAAAAATAAAAATGCTTGATTCAAAATTAAAATCTTTAGGCACAAATTCATCTTTTTGTTTAAAATTCTTTTATTTGAGATAGAGATTGATTATTTTAGTTAAAATTCCATTAATTTAGTGAAAAAATTAACTATTTAGTTAAAAATGGGTCTTCTCAAATTGATAATTTAACTATTTTGTTCAAAATTCATATATTTAATTTAAAAATCTCGCTAAAAAATTAATGTTCCTGTTTGAAAATTTTCCTATTTCAAAGTTCAAGTATTGCAATTAACTATTGATCATTTGAGTAATTAATTCATCTTTTTGGTTGAAAAAAAATCCATTTTTTTTGCAGAAAAATAAATTTTCAAACTGAAAGTCTCACTATTGCATTTTTTTTGAAAAGTGATATTTCTTATTTTGATTGAGATTGTATTTTATTTATTATA
Source organism: Druon quercuslanigerum (assembly GCA_010014905.2). Classification (NCBI taxonomy): domain Eukaryota; kingdom Metazoa; phylum Arthropoda; class Insecta; order Hymenoptera; family Cynipidae; genus Druon; species Druon quercuslanigerum. The sequence continues at coordinate 23,742 of JAAAKG020179038.1, forward strand.
TTTTTTTAAATCATCTTTTTTGTAGGCAATTAATTAAATTTTGTTACAGTTTTATGCAAATTATTGATCATGTTTTTAGCATTATTTATTTATTTATTTAATCTATCCTTCTAAAATATTTAAAAATATCTTGTAATATTAATTAAATTCCTATAAAATAAAAAGGGACATAATCTGTAATAAACTCGCGAAAAATCGTACCTGGAAAAAGTTTGAGATACCTGGAAAAAACCTGGAATTGTCTGGGAATTTTTTTGCAGGATTTTAGTAGACACCCTGATTAACCTTTTTGATTGAAAATTTATCTTTTTGTTTGAAAATTCAAATATGCTAGTTGAAGATTCATATTTTTAGTTATTCATCATTTGATTTTAAACTCAATTATTCTAGTTGAAGATTCATCATTTTTGTTGTAAATTAATCTGTTTGTTTGAGCTAATATTTTTAATTAAAAAATGAACTGCTCAATTTTTTAGTGACAATTTATTTGTTTTTTTTTATGAAAATTCGTATTTTTTGTTAGGAATTACGCTTCTTTGTTAAAAATTAAATTATTCCTGTTTAATATTCATTGTTTTAGTTGAAAATTCATGTTTTTGGTTGTAAAATGCGGTATTTTCTTAAAAATTTGTTGTTATTTTTTGGTTCAAAAGTAATTTTTTTACTGAAAATTTAACTATTGTGGTTGAATATTTAAATCTTTAATTGAAAATTTATGTTTTTTTGGTCTAAATTAATCTTCTTGGTTGAAAATTAATGTTTTTGTTTCAAAACTCAAATATGCTAGTTAAAGATTCATATTTTTAGTTGAAAATTCATCATTTGATTTTAATTTCAACTATTACAGATAAAGATTTATCACTTTAGTAGAACATTAATTTCTTTGTTTCAAAACTCAAATATGCTATTTAAAGATTCATATTTTTAGTTGAAAATTAATTATTTGATTTTAAATTCAATTATTTAAGTTGAAGAATTATTTCAATTGAAGATTCTATTTTTTTGTTTGGAATTTCATCTATTTGGTTGAACATTAATGTTTATAATTAAAAAATTAAGTGCTCAATTTTGGTTTGAAAATTTATCTTTTTTGTTAAAAATTCACATTTTTGTTAGGAATAATTGACCTTCTTTGTTAAATGTTAAATTATTCTGGTTGAATTATTTGGTTGAAAATAAAACTATTTTTTGGTTGAAAGTTTATCTGTTTGGTTGAGAAATGAGCTATTTTTTTTGACAATTTCCTGGGTTTTTTTGGCTCAAAATGAATTTTTTCATTGAAAATTTAACTATTGAAGTTGAATATTTAACTTTTTTTTAATGTATTTTTTTTGTGTAAAATAAGCTTTTGGGTTGAAAATAAAACTATTTTTTGGTCGAAATTTCATCTTTTTGGTTGAGAAATGAGCTATTTTTTGACAATTTGTTGGCTTTTTTTGGCTCAAAAATAATTTTTTTTATTGAAAATTTAACTTTTGAAGTTGAATATTTAACTCTTTTTTAAAAAATGTATATTTCTTGGTGTAAATTAAGCTTTTGGGTTGAAATTTTATTTCAAATTCTACTATATGTATTTCAGATGAAAATTAATAATTTTAGTTGAAAATTCATGTTTTATGTTAAAAATTCATTTTTTTGGTTGAAAATTCATCCCTTTGGTTGAAAATTGAGCTATTTTGTTCAAATTTTTCTTTTGTTCAAAATTATTTTTTTACTGAAAGTTTAACTATTTCAGTTGAAACTTTAACTATGTTGTTGAAAATTTATGTTTTTTTTTTGTGTAAATTAATCTTTTTCGTTAAAAATTTATCTTTTTGTTTGAAAGTTCAAATATGCTAGTTAGAGATTCCTAATTTTAGTTGAAAATTAATCATTTGATTTCAAGTTTAATTATTCTAGTTGAAGATTAATAATTTTACTTGCAAATTCATCATCTTCTTTGAAAATATAACTATTTTATTTTCATTAGTTTTTTCACCCTGGAAATGTAATTATTCCAATTAAATATTCTGCTTAAATATTCATCTTTTCGGTTTAAAAATCATCTATTTTAGTTCACGATTCATCATTTTAGTAGAAAACTTATCACTGTTGAAATTTTTTTTCTTTTTTATGCAAAATTAATTTCTTGAACTGAAAATTTAACTATTCCATTTTTGGTCGAAAACTGACATTTTTCTTATAAAAATTCAACCAGTTGCTTGAAAACTGATGTTTCTTAGTTTAAATTTAAACTATTTGGTTGATAATTTATATATTTTATTGAAAAATCACCTTTACTTTTTGTATTATAGCTTAATTAAAATTATTGCAATGCACGTATTTCTTTTTTTGTAAAGTTGTGGTATCATATGATGTACGTTTTTTGTTTTTTTATGTTGTTTTTATGTTTATAAAAGGAATGTTCAGAGATTTTAATTTAATTCATTTTTTTGTTTTTTGTTTGTTGAAGCTTCAACTATTTGGACATAAATAGATTTTTTTGTGAAAAAAATTAAGTTTTGTAGAGAATA
>JAAAKG020179049.1:0-26249 GCA_010014905.2 Druon quercuslanigerum
TGGGCATGCCAGACAAACATTACAGAGTGTGGCGACTTTTGAGAGCTTTTACGTTTATTATCACAAAGACCTATATTTGTATAATTTATGATTAAATTGCCCGCGAATGCAAATCATTTACATCTAAAGAGTAAAATGTTGGGTTATTGCCCGAAACAATGACAGTTACTCTTAATTCACGGTAATATTCCCTGTTTATCCATGCAATCAGTTAATAGCAGACAGATTAAATCGACCACGGGTAATATTGATCTTCTATCTCTACACTAAAAAAGAGGTTGTATCGCCAGAGCCATCATGCTATGGTAGTAGGTAGCTCGGAAACAGCGTAGTGGCCGCGCAACTTTGTGACGCCAGCGGGCGACACGGAGAGGTTAGCCAATACCCTCTCATACTCATCAAAAACCCTCTGGCTAGCCGCGCTAAAAAAAGCACAGCCAATGCACAATCTAAGAGCGCGCTGACTATACGTGCCGTTTGTGCCCCCTCCGTTCTATTTTAGTACGTCTACCATGCGTTCCACGCAGTCTAGTCACTACATGCATGTTTGGCGTAGCAGCCACACTCGAAGCGCGCCAGCTACACAAATTGTCTCTCAGTGTACCAGAGGGTCAAAATACGAAATTAACTGAAACAAAATTCACACATGAATCCTTTGGAATGTAAATAAAGTGAAAAAGGGTTTAACTTAAAATTGAGTCTTTATCCTTAGTCAGTGGAAATTTTTAAGGTTTAACACAATCTTCTAGAGATAAATGTTAAACATGTAAAACCATTTAAAATTATGATGTGCAAATTTGCAAATGGAATAAGTAATTATACAGATAGTACAGAAATACTTGCAAAAGTCAGGAAACTTGTATAACTTTAAATAACTGTCAACGAGAAAAAATTTTGAAATTATTGATTCGAAACTATTTCGATCCGTTCCAGAAAGATTTTATGATGGTAATAATTTTACAAAATTCTAATTCTGCTCCTTGAATATTAATGTTTGGGCTAAAAAAAAATTTATCAGTGAAAAATTAGAGAATCTTCAAAATAATGTTTTAAGGCAACCCTAATATATTTTTCTTCTTTGTAACTTACTTAGGTTATTTTCTTATTTCCTTTTGTTTACCAACATCCTTCTGAATATCATGTTTTTAAATATAAATGTTATTATTTCGATATAAATTCTGCAATTTTATTTATACGTCATCCTTTCTAATTTTCAAATTCATCTATATAAGTAGAGTTTCTATATGAGTAGAGAGTTTCTTTTAAAATAACTACCTTGTTGGAAATTCGTCTTTGTCTGATAAAAATTCTAGTATGTTGTAGAACACTTAATTTTTTTTTAGAATTACCTCTTTGGTCTCAAAGAGTCAACTGAAATCTTTTGTTGTTGGATATTTCGTTTATTAGTTCAAAAATCGTCTCTGGTTAAAGCTTTACTATTTTGTTGAGAATCGATCTTTTTAATTAAAAATTAATCTAAATTTGTGTTTCAGCAGTCTAATATTTTGTTAACATTTTAGCAGCTTCGGCAACTGCTTCGTTAACACTTAAACTTTTTAAATAAAAATGTATTATTTTGGTAAATATTTCAGATTTTAGTCCAAAATTATACTATGCTGTTGAAACAGCATAGTATAGTATTTCTTAATAACTCTTACATCCGATTGTTTTGAAACTCTTAACTCTCATGTATTTACACGTGCTGATCACGGAAATCAAAGTAAAAATCTGCACAAGTTTGATTTTTATGCTCAACACTACAATAAGCCGAATACAAATCCTGGTTTTTCACGCTTGTCTCAAAAAGTATTACAAATTTTGAACAAAATTGATAGCCAATATCAATATGTATATTTAACGTTTCTACCGGTTTTTTTTTTGCGTAAGCAAAGTTTTTGAGATGTTTGATGATAAATATAAGTTTTACTTCACTTTAAGCGTTCACAAAATTAAATTTAGGTGAAATTTTGGCTTAAAAGGTTGTGTGCTGAAGAAGAGAAGGTATGGAAAATAGTTTAAAAAACTGTAAAATATTGTATAAACGATCCAAAAAAGATATTGCAAGCAACTTGCAGTACCCCTTTTTAAAGAATGGCCAAAAAAGGGGTTTATCATGTCCCAACATAGACGTAAATATGAAATTTAATAATCTTTTATTTCTTCTTTCAGAATTAGGTTTACAGTCCGGTATCAATGGGCTTGGCCCACCCCGCCCGGGTCGTTGTCAAACTTCTCGTTCTTCTTCATGCATACGTCAGCATCCTGCCGAGTCCAAGCCTTGTCTGCCTGCCGGGTCCAGGTCTTCTCCTGCCAGGAATGTTTCTACCAGGCCTGCTCCTAGTAGTTCTCTTCATGCTAGGCATACTCGTGTCAGGCCTACTCCCATAATGCCCGCTCCTGCATGGAATCTTTTTGCTAGAAGCCCTGACTTTTGTTTACTAGGATATGGACTCGGCCAACTTGGACTTATTCGGTTTATTCCTAATGTTAATCAGTATCGGCAATTTGAATTTCGAAGATACATTTTTCCTTCCTATACACCACTAATACTGCAATTAAAATATCGTATCTATGCAGCCCTGCCAATCCAACAACAAATTGTATTGACAACAAGTTATGGTGAAGCTTTTGCAATATTGGCGCCTCGTGGTTTTCTTATTGGATTGTACAGTACGCGTGGGCAGAAGCCGCGGGCAAAAATAAATACACGAAACGGCGCTGTTGACAACATGACCTCAGATGAAATTAAGGAATGTCCAGTAGGACAAAATCGCATTGTGGAGAATTGTTTTAGCACAGTAGTTGTAAAACAGGATTCTCTAGAACTAAACCAATAATGCAATTTCAGAAATATGAATGCAGAATAGCGTTATGCGATGTATCTGAGACAATTTTATTAGGGACAGTCAACTAAGATATCTGGAATTAGTTACAAGTGTATGAAGTTGGACTTCAAAGCAGCTCTAAAGTGTACCTCGAACCTTTAGGTGTCCATTTTCATAATATCTTCTAATTATACTGTGTATAGAGCGATTGAAGATGCAATCCGATATGGATAAAAATTTGTTTGCAAGAAAAGGGCTTTTTGTGTGAATTCATTGCAATGCGTTACTTATTCCAACGATTAGTTAAATAAAATAAGAGTAAAATAAAAATGTTTTTGATTGAAACATCAACCCTTACACATTTAGCCGAAAGTCTAACTTTTTGGTTAAATTCAACTGTTTTTAATTTAAAATTTAATTCTTTTTTTGTTGGAAATATAAACTATAACTTTATTGTCTAGGATTATTCTTTTTTTTTCGACTCATGTTGTGTGAAGATTATACTTTTTTTAAACATTTTTTTTCTGGATGGAAAACTCGCCTTTCGGACTTAAATTGCGATTGTAGTTGCGAATAACGTTTACTTTAGAGTTTTCTAACTCACTGCACTTATGTATTTTGGAGCGATTTGAATTTTACTGTCCTGAAATTTCATTATTCGGGAATTTCTAAATCAGGAATTGTATTACTTAAAAATTTTATGATTCGAAAGTTTTAGAATTCGGAAATAAAAATTTAAGAAATTCAAATGAGATTAAAAGATTCCGATTCACGAATTGTAATATTTTGAAATTTTATTGTTCAGGGATTTTTATATAATTGGGAAATGTTATTATTTGGGAATTTTATGACATATTTAAAAACGTTATTCTATTGCAATTTTTTTCAAATTACAAATTTTTTTTTAAATGATATATATATTTATACTCTATTATCGTATAATATTATCATTGAAAGTTGGAATACCCTGCTCCTGATGGGTTTGTTGAGGAAGTGGGGGGATTCTCTCTTTCTCTCTTTCACTATTGTGTATTTTGTTTCGACTCTTCCCAGGAATGTTTTAGCTTAAAATTGCATAAAACTTTATAAACTTTAGATTCAACAAAATTTTTCAAAATTCTCAAATTTCGTAACAACTGGCTGAGATCGAACACATTGCTTTCTCAGAACAAATTACCCGGCAATCGCTAAGGGCCGACACGCACTTACATAAAGCGAAATCTACCCATCCGGTGGACTTCGACAAAAAAATTAGTATCTTTTGAGTCTTTTACGGATACACTCCTATTGTTCACATTCTAAACTCTGTCCAGGTTCGGAGGACGGCCGGATACTATAAGATGGGATCACATGGACCCAAGACGACGCCCTCCGTTGCATAAAGGTGAAAGTTGGGCGTATAATCTAAACAATGAATAATGCAAACAATAAAATAGCCTCGGAAAGGACTGAAACTTTAATTGACAAAAGGCATGCATACGTAAAATGTAAAGGTCAAGTAACAGGCGACGAATGGAGAGTGGATGTATGGAATGCTAGGGGGTTTAATGATCTCAATTTAAAAAAAAATACGAGAAACTATGCATTCTATGAGAACCTGAAACAAAGAAAAAGGGATGCTAAAGTGGGGACATAGAAAACGGATTGTTGAAAGGCGGATTAGAAATATGGTCAGGAGTAGATAGTGAAAAACATCCTAGGCAAGGAGTAGGTCTTATTTTGAATGAGAGAGCGAATCAGCATCTCTGAGATCATGGTTTCGTTTCTCCCAAATTGCTGTGCTAGAATGAAAGTAGGAATCAGAAGATTATTTATCATAGCATGTTACGCGCCAGATGATAGTGATACCAGAAAAGAAAAAGACGCCTTCTGGGACACTTCAAATGATACGATGTATACTTGCGATCATGGTGAAAGAATAATTATGCTAGGAGATATGAATGGATAGATTGGCATCCAAAATCAGGATACAGAAAGAGTACCTTCAGATCTCCAAAACTAACTTAGGTCGGGAATGGAGAAAAAAAAGAACCAAGAAAGCAAAACAAACGTGAATAAAAATTGAGAACCTACAGAAACTGGATGTGCGAATAGATTTTCAAAGTAAGATAATCGAAAGCATAGGTAAGGAAGCTTGTGAAGCGTTTATACGGAATAAAGATATAGAAGGCGCATGGACTATGTTCCGGGATATCATTGTTAGATGTGCGATAGAAGTGTGTGGTACCGAGGTTGTATAAAGAATATCTGGTGATGCATGGTGGAATGATGAAATTTCGGCTGCCCAAAAAACAAAGAAAGTAGCGTACAGAAGAACGTTGAACATAACAGGCCTTAGCGATGAGGAAATAAATAGACGTATAAATGATTACAGACGCAAAAAGGATACTGAAGCCACTAATTAGGGAAAGCAAAGATAAAAGTAGAGCAGAAGAAGAGAAGAAAATACAAAACGACTTTGAAGGATGCATGAAAGTACTGTATAAAGCAATGCAGGGAATAAAAGTACAGAATTTGTCAACGTGAGAAATAGCAAAGGGGAAATGCAATATGAGGAAGGCGGGGTTAGTGACGCTTTCAGAGACCATTTTAGGTTATTAGGGGCATTTTCCTACAAGAAAGATTGTAGTTTTACTAAAATTAAACGAATTTGTAAATCAAAATAATAAAATTTAGAATTAAAAAGATAATATTCAGAAGGAGTATGCTGCAAGAAAAGAAAATATGAAAAGAAATACCAGTTAAATAAGTTACAAACATACAAAATATATTAGAATCACCACAAAACTTCATTTGGAAGATTTCCTAATTATTCACAGGCCGTTCTCCGTTTCGGTAATCTTACCTCAAATGAATGAAATTTCTACAAAATATTTTAGAAGCACCAATGACCAATGATGTCGCTATATGAGCACATATCATAGTGGTCCCCAAATTGTAAGATATTTTCGTTTTGCGCATGAGTTGCATGCTTCTAAAATTATTAAAACTACTTCTCTGGTTACAAAATAAACTTATAAAATTTCTGTTATCCAGTTGTCAGTGATGTCGGAACTCGGATGTCTCTGGCATGCCCAGTATCGATTTCTGTTTATCTTTATGATTATGTTTAAATTGAAACATGGCGTTACACAACCTAAAAATGCGCAGAAAAGAATACTGCGCATGTCAGAGATATCAGCGTTATGACATCTTTAAGAGTCTGCCAGGCGTTGACGCGACGCATGCGCAGTACGAAAAGATCTCAAAATCAAGGTGTACTCACACGCATATCGTATGCAGACCGTAAATGTAGCTTTCTCTCGATCTACCATGGAAAGATGCAATGCATTTATCTCACTGTAGATTTAACACCCAACTGAAAAACAGAGAAAAATCTAAAGTGTGATTAATGAGTGGCGTCGTCCGATTGTAGAGTGAGATGAAAATACATTTTTCTTTTTTTTTATCATATGATTCAACTTGAGGGAGGTGATAGTTAATAATCGACAAGTCCAGACGTATCTATCATCGACCATTGTGCCTTTCCTTCTGAATCATAAAATAGAAAAAATTACAGTAGTTTATTTCGAAAATGATTGAACATCTCTGTCGAAATTTCGTACGATGAAAAGAGAGATTTGATTAAGTGTTTTTTTCGATGCTTAAATTTTGTCAATTAACTTATGTATTTTTTAAATGAGCGTTAACCTTAACGCTTTCTCTTGATCGCACCTACTAGGCTATACTTTTGGACAGCAGAATAGTTCCTCTTTTACCATAGTGGACAAAACCAGAGATACCTTTAAGAATAACTTTCCTGATAAGGTTTCAGATGTTCGAACAATTAAACTCTCTCTGTCTATCTCTTACGATAGAGCGGTTTCGAAACGATCATTTTAAATTCGATCGGACCTCGTTAACTATCTCATATGGTAAAAGGAGAGGTCCGATTTAACTAAATCATCGAAATCCCAACCCAGAGAGAATTCCATTTAAGTTTGTAGACTGTGGCGACTTTTGAAAGCTTGCACATTTATTATGAAAAAGAGCTATATTTGCATAATTTATGTTTAAAATGCAAAGACTAACATGTTGGGTCATTGCAAGAAACAATGGCAGTTACTCTCAACCCACGGTAATATTCTCTGTTCACCCATGCGATCTGGTAATAGCAGACAGATTGTATCGACCATGGTTAATATATATCTTCTACCTCTACCAACGGAAAAAATAGAAAATTACCTGCAACAAAATTTACACTTAGGCTTTCCTTGTAGAAACAGATAAACCTGAAATTCCTTTCCAATGTACTTAAAGACACAATGTGTTCAACTTAAAATTGAGTCTCTGCCCTGTTTCAGCTCATTCTTGTTAGAAATTCGTCTTTATGGGTTGAAAATTCTTGTATGCTGTAGAACACTTAATTTTTGTTAGAATTTCATATTTTGGTCTTGAAAAGTTAACTAAAATTTATTTTGTTTTTGTTAGACATTCCGTATTTTAGTTTAAAAATCGTGTCTGGTTGAAATCTCAACTATTTTGTTAAAAATCGATCTTTTTAATCGAAAATTATACCCTTTCTGAATAGCTCTTACATCCGATTGTTTGGGAACTTTGAACCATTATGTATTTGGAAGTGCTGTTCACGAAAATTACAGTGAAGATATGCAAAAGTTTGGTTCTTATGCTGAACACAACAATAACCTTGTAATCGGGTTATTGTAATATTCAGCTTGTCTCAAAAAGTATTGAAAATTTTTAACAAAATTGATAGCCATTATCAATATGAATACCTAACGTTTCAACCGATTTTTTACGCGAATGTACGTTTCTGAGATATTTGATAATAAATATTATAATTGTTTGTCCCATGTTTCATTTTAAGCGTTTATCAATTTAAATTAAGGTGAATTTTTGACTTTAAAGGTTTTAAGGGGGTTCATTTTTTGTGACGGCATCCAAGAGCTTTTAAACTCTATGTGATGAACTGTGCCAATGAGGATAAGGTGTGGAAAATTGTTCAAAATAACGTGACATATATTACGATCGGTCTAAAATAGAAATTGCAAGCAACTTGCAGTACCCCTTTTCAAAGTATGACCACAAAAGGGGTTTTTTATGCCCCAACATAAAATTGCATATGCAATTTAAAGAACTTCTATTTCTTCTTCCAGAATTAAGTTCACAATCCGGTATCGATGGGCTTGACAAAGCCAACCCGGGTCGTTGCCGACCCTCTCTTTCTTCTCCACACATACCTCAGCATCCTGCCGAGTCCGAGCCTAGTCTGCGTGAAAGGTCCAGGTCTCCTACTGCCAGGAATGTTTCTACCAGGCCTACTCCTGCGAGTTCTGTTCATGCCTATACACCACTATTACTGCAATTAAAATGTCGTATCTATACAGCTCTGCCAATTGAACAACAAATTGTATTGACAACATGTTATGGTGAAGCTTTTGCAATATTGGAGCCTCGTGGTTTTCTTATTGGATTGTACAGTGCCCGTGGGAATAAGCCGCGAGCAAAAATAAATATACGAAATGGCGCTGTTGACAACATGACCACAGACGAAATTAAGGAATGTTCAGTAGGTCAACATCGCATTGTGGAGAATTGTTTTAGCACAGTAGTTGTAAAACAGGAATCTCTACATCTAAACCAATGATGTAGTTTCAGAAATGTGTAGGCAGAATAGCATTACACATTGTATCTAAGACAATTTTATTTTAACAATTTTTATAATGCAGATAATGAACTTAAAAATAATATAAAGTCAAGGTGATAATTTATTTATGTGTGGTTTACTTCGGCACAGTCGAATAAGATATATGAAATGAGTTATAAGTACATCAAGTTGGATTTCAAAGCAGCTCTAAGGTTTACCTTGTCCCGTTAAGTGTTCATTCTAATAATATTTTCTAAATATACTCTGTACAGAGCATTTAAAAATGCAATCCGATATAAATAAATTTTTTTTGCAAAAACAGGGTTTTCTGTGTAAATTTATTGCAATGTGTTTTTATTCTAACGATTAGTTAAATAAAATAAGGAGAACATTAAAACGTTTTTGATTGAAACATCTATTCTTACATATTTTGACAAAAATCTGACTTTTTGGTTAAATTTAACTGTTTTTAATTAAAAATTCAAATCTTTGCTTTTGAAAGTATAAACTATAAATTTTTTGTTAAGAATTAATCTTTTTTGTTTGACTCATGATGTGTGAAAATGATACTTTTTTCAAACCTCTATTTTCTGTATGGAATACTCGCCCTTTCGGATTTAAATTGCGGTGAGAAAAATATAAAAAAACTGATTAAAGTCATAATGTTTCATATTTATCTCATTATGAAACCATTGCTTTTTTACGGTAGGCCTGACTTTTTAGATTAGTTTTATATATTGATCTATAACTCTCGTGTTACTCAATTGAATAGCACGTTTTTTTGTAACACTTCTCCGACCCAGATAGCTGATTAATCTCTATAGCAATCATCCCAAGATTTACTTCACCGACACTCTTTTTGTTAACTACTTGTCGCCATACTTTTCTGCCTTAACGTAATTCCTTCGCTTCCTTTACGTCTATGCATTTTTTGATGCAGGCTCTCGTATTTGTGGCTTCTTATGTCTCTTCTCATCAGGCTCTCATTCAAACATTCTACAAATTCTTTCCGCGGTCTGCCTCCAGGCACGCTGCTTTTTACTTTACCTTGATACACTTGTTTTGTTAGTCCTTCATCATTCATTCTTTTAATATGCCCTAACTATACTAACCGATTTTCTTCCCATGTGTCAACTAGTGTTTCTTCTGCACTTCTTTCATTCTCTTATCATTAAGGAAATGTTGAATATTGTATTCACACTCCTGCTTTCCAATAGCATAATTTTTGTTTTATTTGCGTTAATGTCCATGCTTATGCTCTTCCTTTTTGTATTCAGTTTGTTAAGCATTCTTGACAAGTCTTCAATTTATAATTCCATAACAACCTCATCATCTGCGAACGCTAACGCACGTACTCTGATTGTTTCGAGATCCGCATCATCTTTTTCGAAGAGGGCCTTTCTTAGAAAATTTTCCATGTATATTAAAAATAGCCATGAGGACATGATGCAACCTTTACTCACACCTCGCATAATAAATAGCCAGTCACTGAGTTTATCATTTACCCTTACACAGGATTTGCTACCAGCTTATATTGCTTTTATCACATGCTAAAAAATACCTCTCCTCCGATATCAATGTCTCTTTAGATCGGGAAGGGAATCTTGTGATTCGCCAATCTGTGAGTGAGTAATTAAATGAAGTAGATATATATGTAATTCTATTATAGAACCCGAAATATCCTAAACAATAAGCATATAACGGAAAAAATGTCTTTAATAAATCTTTTTATTTTCGGGGGAAATTCGACCTCGTAATCAATTACTACAGATAGGGTGGCATTAGCGAAAATGGACATTGCTGAGTTTTTCAAAAAATTCGCTTTCAAACAGAATATAAACAAACAAATGTCGATTGTTTTGAGGAGAGTTACTAACTTGTCACGTCTTCTTCTGCTGAGTTTACTCCTGCCCGGCATTCTCTTGATAGTAATCCTGCTCATCAGGTACTTAAATATGGACTTGCGCAACTTGGACATATTCGGCTGACTTTTAATTGTCAATCAGTTAAAACGACTAGAGTTTCGAAGATACAGTGCGTCCCTTCCAACCTCGCAACAAATTATATTAACAATATCTAATAGTGAAGTTTTTTTGATATCAAAGACTAATGACTTTCCTAATGGAATATATAGTAAGCGTGCAAAGAAACATCAAGCGAAAATAAGCACAGGAAGCGGCCTTTTAACGAGATAGCTGTAGATGAAATAAGGGCATAGTAGTTGCAAAAGAGGATTTTTCACGGCTAAACTTTCATTGAATCGAACATAATATGTAATCAAAAGATCAATACCGTGCATAAAAAATCAGTGCCTTAGCGGAACTAAGTGTTCGTTCCAAATCTGAAGGAAAAAGGCATTCGTTCGCCGCCATTTTTTTTGTCAACAAATTTTGCAGTGGCATTACTGATGCAGGCGATCGAACTGTTTCAACAGTAAATTTTTCTTTTCTTTTTAAGATTGATCATTATACAAATCTCTGTTTCGATCGTTAAAATCTGGATACGAGCTATGATTTTGCGAATTTTCGTAATCAAACTTTGTTCGCTTTTCATTGTTAAATAATGATTAAATTATTAAATAATTCCTCATTTATTATCATAAACATTTATTGAACCTGCCATGTGCTAAACCATGCAGAACCATATTTATTATGTAGTCTTCTGCACCAAATGACAACCACATCATAACCACAAAAAACGAAAAAAAATGTAGGTATTGAAACCTCCGCACCACTCAAGTTCCCTTCTTTTTCAGCCATAATATTATTTAAATGACGCAGATAGTGTGTTTGCTCTGCTATCTAAAGCTGATTGAAGAAATGTATTTCTGATAGAAATTTTATTTCAAAGTAGAAAAACTCAATAATATATTAATTTCAACATTCGATGTAGGAGCCAAGGTACCTTATTTTTAAAAGATAAAAAAAACCTGGTTGGGGATATCGGAAGAGATAAGAAATCTCAAAAGGGAGAGAGACAGAAAGTCTTATCAAGCTAAGAGGACTAATGACCTCGGTGACCTGAAATTATTCCCTTTCAGAGCCACACATTAGATCGGAACTACCCGGTAAATGATTTTTTGAAACATTTCTTAATTGAGACTCTACTTATTAATACTACTCTCTTATCAAGTTAAATACCTCCCTTTAATGATTTTAACTTTTATTTTTTTTATATCGGGGGAGATTCTCTGCTTCCAGCAATTGTCAAGATAACCTCTGGGGCCATAGCATTGATAGTATCTCGATTAAAATTGTTAAAGTATTTCTCCGTGTGATAATTTCTGTTCTACTTCATATTTACAATTTCTTTCTACAGCTTGGAATTTTTACATCCTTTAACTCTAACATATTTTCGTCCTATCTCTATCCTCATTGCATTACCCAAACCTCTTAATCAAATAGTGGATAAGCAGCTTACTGAATATAATAATTATATTATATAAGGAACTATTAAATAAACTAATTAATAAAAATTATTTAATTAACCATTAATTAGTTTAAATCCTACTTACGTAATCGCTTACAATGTACAGCAAATATTGATGGTCTTCGCCCTGAATGGCATGAGATGATGAGTGGGGTGCCACAGGGCTCAATACTTGACACCAAAATGTTTAATATGTTCAAATGCGGCTTTTCAGCTGTTTAATGCCCCTGTAAAAATCACCTGTATGCTGATGATACTAAAATATATCTTTCTGGGCCAATTCGTGACCTTAGAATTCTACTTCTAATAGTGCAGGAAGATATTAATAACGTCTACAACTGGGTGTTATCTAATGGTTTAAATTTAAATCCACAAAAAACATATGCCTTTCTAGTTGGTTTATCCACTCATAATCCTTCTACAGTCTTGGATTCCCTTCAACCTTAAAGTACTTTAGAAAAAAACTGTACGGTTTTGAAAGACGTCTACGTTTGTGTCTTCAAGCCAACAGAGAGCACTTCGAAAAGTTACTCCGCAGCTGATTGTCAAACTGGTAGCAATGGTGAGAGGCCAGAGGAGTCACGTTAATCAACCACCCGAAACGTAAGAGGCAAGCCGAACTGATTGGCAGGTACTTGGATATGTCTATGCTTCTCTGCTAACCTTACAACAAATTGTATTAAAAACATCTAATGGTGAAATTTTTGCAATATTGGGAACTAACAGTATACTTAGTGGATTATATAGTAAGCAAGGAAAGAGACATCGGGCGATTATAAACATAGAAAGTGGCCTTGTTAAGCAGATGACCTTAGACGAAATTAGGGAATGCCCAGTGGGTTAACGCCGTACAATATATCTATGTTTTAGCATAGTAGTTGCAAAAGAGGATTCTGTACAGCTAAGTCATTAATTTAGTTTAAAATAATGTGTAATCAGAAGAGCAGTACTGTGCATGATGTCTCAACAGTCGAGTTTTCTTTTTTATAGGCTTCTAATTAATAATATCTTTCAATAATCCTATAACATTAAGGTAATACAAAAAATACTTTTTTTTATTTCTGTATTATATTAAATCACTCTTTTTATAAAGAAATTACTTAATTATGTTTAAAATAACGCCTTATTGCGATGATCATGTTCACTTAAAACATTCTTCTGAATATTATATTTTTTAATGTAAATTAAATTATTTCATTACCAATTCTGCAATTATATTCAAACAACATCCTTTTTATTTAAGATTTAACTGTTTAATGTAAAATCAAATTATTTCGCAGAAAACTATAAATTTTTGGCAGCATTTCATATTTTGGTCTTGAGAAGTCAACTAAAATATATTTTGTTTTTGTTAGATATTCCGTATTTCAGTTTAAAAATCGTGTCTCGATAAAAGTTCAACTATTTTGTTGCAAATCAATCTTTTTATTTTAAATGAAACCATAATTTTTGTTTCAGAGGTCTAATATTTTGTTAAAATTTTGGCAGCTTTTGCACCTTCAGAAATAATATTTATATTGAACATGCCACTACTTAGTTAAGAGTTGGTCTTGTATTATTCTTGTGAAGATTTTAGATTTTAGACTGATGTTACATATTTTTTAACATTTATTTTAGGGTAGAAAATTCGTCCTTCAGGATTCAAAATTTTCGTGTATTTTCGAACAGCTTTTACATCCGATTTTTTCTGAAACTCCCAACTCTAATGTATTTTGAAGTGCTGATCCCGAAAATCACAGAGAAAATATGCAAAAGTTTGATTTTTATGCAAAACACTACAACAACCTTGTATATGAGTTATTGTATAGTTGAGCTTGTCTCAAAAATTATTAAAAATTTTGAACAAAATTGATAGCCATTATCAATATGAATTCCGTTTTTCCGCGCGAATGAAAGGTTTTTAGATATTTGATAATAAATATTATTTTTGTTTGCCTTGTGTTTCATTTTTAGCATTTATAAAAGTAAATTAAGGTAAACTTTTCTCTTAAAAGGTTATGAGTGGAAAATTGTTCAAAATAACGTGACATATCTTATGAACGGACCAAAATAGAATTTGAAAGCAACTTGCAGTAATCCTTTTCAAAGTATAACCACAAAAGGGGTTTTTGATGTTCTAATATAGAATTACATATGTAATTTAAAAAACTTCTCTTTCTTTTTGCAGAATAAAGTACACAATCCGGTAACGATTGGCTTAACACACCCCGCCCAGTTCGTTGCCGACCCTTTTTTTCTTCTTTACGCATACTTCAGCATCCTGCTGAGTCCGAGCCTATTCTGCGTGAAATGTCCAGGTCTCCTACTGCCACGAATATTTCTGCCAGGCCTACTTCTGTAGGTCCTCTTCATGCTAGGCCTACTCGTGTCAGGCCTGCTCCCATAATGCCCGCTCCTGCCTGGAATCTTCTTTCTAGAAGTGCTAATTTTCGTTTACTAGGATATGGACTCGGCCAACTTGGACTGATTCGGCTTATTCCGAATGTCAATCAGTATCGGCGATTCGAATTTCGAAGTTACATTTTTCCTTCCTATACACCACTATTACTGCAATTAAAATGTCGTGTCTATACAGCCCTGCCAATTGAACAACAAATTGTATTGACAACAAGTTATAGTGTAGCTTTTGCAATATTGGAGCCTCGTGGTTTTCTTATTGGATTGTATAGTACCCGTGGGCAGAAGCCGCGGGCGAAAAAAAATATACGAAACGGTGCTGTTGACAACATGACCTCAGAAGAAATTAAGGAATGCCCAGTAGGTCCACATCGCATTATGAAAAATTGTTTCAGCACAGTAGTTGTAAACCAGGATTCTCTACAGCTAAACCAATGATGCTACTTTTAAAAATATGTAAGCAGAATAGCATTACGCATTTTGTCTGATATAATTTTATTTTGAAAATTTTCAAAATGCAGATAATGAACTTGAAAATAATCTAAAATCGAGCTCATAGTTTATTTGTGTGTGGTTTTCTTAGGGAAAGTCGATTAAGATATATAGAATGAGTTACAAGTATATGAAGTTGGATTTTAAGCAGCTCTAAGGTGTACCTCGTACCTTTAAGTGTTCATTCTAATAACATCTTCTATTTATACTGTGTACAGAGCAAATGAAGATGCAGTCCGATACGAATAAAAGTTTTGTTGAAAAAAGGGGGCTTTTGTGTGAATTTATTGCAATGTCTTAAATATGCCAACGATTTTTTTTTTAAATAAGGAGAAAAAAAAGTTTTTTTGATTGAAACATCAACCGGTACATATTTTGTCGAAAATCTAACTTTTTGGTTAAATTAAACTGTTTTTAATTTAAAATTTAAATCTTTTCTTATTGGAAATATAAACTTAAACTTTTTTATTTAGGATTATTCTTTTTTGATTGACTTATGTTGTGTGCAAATTATACATCCGGACCATCTTTTTTGAAGAGGGCCTTTCTTAGACAATTGTTCGTAAATAATAAAAGTAGCCATGAAGACACGCTTCAACCTTATCTAGCAACTTGCATAATATCCAGCCCGTAACTCAGTTTATTATTAACCCTTACACAAGATTTGCTACTAGCTTATATTGCTTTTATCACATGCTGAAAATACCCCTCTGCTCATATCAATGTCTCTTTAGGCCCGGAAGGCAATCCTGTGTTTATCCCAGGAATCCTTAGTAAAAGAGGAAAGATTTTTGATTGTTTTTATATCAAATAAGCTAGGCACATATGTAATTTTATTATAGAACCCGAAATATCCCAAGAAATTCGCATCGAACGGAAAAAATTACGTCAATAGAAGCTTTTTATTTTCAGTGGTAATTCGACCCCGTAATCAGTAACTCCAGATAGCGCAACATGGGCGCTTTAAACAGAATATAAAAAAGAAATGTCGATTGTTTTCAGGAGACTTACTAAATTGTCACATCTTCTTCTGGTGAGTCGACTCCTGCCTAGCATGCTCTTGCTAGTAATCCTGCTCATCAGGTACTTTAATCTGGACTTGCGCAACTTGTACTTCTTCGGCTTACTGCTCAATCAGACTGCCATCTTTGCAACAACTTGTATTAACAGCATCTAATGGTGATGCTTTTGCAATATTGGAGACTGATGATATTCCTAATGGAAGATATAGTAAGCGTGCAAAGAGACTTTAAACCATACACCTTTTTGGTAAATTGATACACTAACTAAGCAGAGTTAATGAGGTTTAGGTTTTGGCCATTTAGAGTGATTGAAAACAAAGGCATCAACAAACCTTTTGCAATAAGCAGTTACTCGAAGCAATTAAGTCAGGAGGAAAATTTAAAAATTAAATCGAATGGACTTTTGATCTCACTCACTACGTGATGACTTTTTTGTACTGTTTGTTCTAGATCAGTTGGCATTTAAGAATCGTGTCGATAATCAGGACCACGTAGTACAGTCGGCTGGATTATCATTAGTAGAGATATATCATCATTTAGCACGAGGGACAATCTCGTGAATCAGTGAAACTCTATTAGCGACAAAAATTGGCCAATTTAAGGGATGCTTACCGAGCCAAGAAAAAACAGTAACTGAATCAGTGTGACAAAGAGTGGAGACATTTTTAAGCGACAAAGTATCCATGAGGAATTTAAGTGTCTTAGCAAGCAAGGCTGCCCCACATAATTCTAAACGTGAAATTGACACGCATTTGAGAGGGGCAACTTTCGATTTTTCAATTAATAGGCAAACGTGATCATTATTCAAATCTTCACTGAGAATTCTCAGATATACAGACGCGTAGCATGCTTTAGAAGAAGCATTAGCAAATCCGTGAAGTTTATAATTTTAAATACCTTAAGTCAACCTGTCCATCTTGGAAATCTCAGGGATTCCAATCTCTCAAAAGTGTTGAGATAATCAAACCACAGAATCCGATGGTCATCAGGCAACCTCTCATCCCAATCAAGCTTACGTAGCCAAAGCTCCTGCATCAATAACTTAGCCACCACTATTACTGGAGTTAACCATCACATTGAATCATATAGCTTAGCTATTAAAGAAAGAACGATTCGCTTAGTTGGAGTCTCCGCAGGAGATTATATGCTCACTTTTAAATCAAACCCATTGTATTTTTATTTTTATTCGAAAGGATTCTCGTGTTTATCTGTTTCGATGCCTGAGTGACGAAATGTCATTGACTCTACCTGTAAGTTAATTTGCGCACTTATAAAGTTTAATTAGCTAGTACAGATTTACTTTGATTGAATAATAAATATAAATTATTGTATAATATGTGACTTATGCTTTCTGTGTTTTCTTATTATGAACCTAATTAGATATCATTAGGATAACTTTTTTAAATTCAGCACAGATGGTACGATAACCTTAGTGTAAGCCATAATTTTATGGTGCACAATAGGAAGTGTGCCATGTGTGCACATGCACTGATGCGATGGTAAGGTATGTGCTCGTCTAAATGTCACTGTGCACATTTGGGAATGTACCATATATGCATGTCACAGTTGGAATAGTACCGTATGACAATGTGTAAATTTCATGATACCTGTTTTAGAATGCAGAATCTGTGCACGTATTGTATAATGGTGCACATTTGGGAGTATAACATATGTGCATGTCAAAAATTCGATTTGGAACTATGCTATTTTGCACATAAGTAGATGGAACAGTCCTTCCTTCAGCACGAAAAAATTTGTTATGGTGGTTATGGTAGAACAAATTGGTTATGGTGGAACAAAGAATAAACGATCCTGATCTTTTCGAATCAGATTTTCAGTATCTCATCTAAAATTAACAGTAACTTCACTTTTTACAGCAATAATCATTTCTAAGATATTTCTACTATGATTGTTATTTTTGAAAACTAATATTTTTACATTGTTGTAGTTATAATGAAAATTGTGATAAAAATTAGGAAAATGTTTATATAAACCTGTATTAGTTTTTTTATGGTTTTCATTTGCTTGGTGTTCCGAGATTCTAGTCTTGAGAGAACGTTTAGTCTATACAATTTAAATCATCTAACAATCTTTGCAATTAATTTTATAAATTAGACAAAATTCTTTTCAAATTTTAGTATTTTATCTTTAATAGATGATAAAAAGATACTAAAACATTTACTTTCAATTGTCAAAACAAGAGATTTGTTTAATTTTATATATATTCATATCATAAGCAGATAAAGATCTTTCTGATAAGATAAAGTAATAATTTCTAAGCAATCAATGATTTTATCGTTATTCTGCATGCTGGTTTGTGAATTTGCTAAAGTTTCAAAATGCTAAAGTCTTTTTTGATATGATATATGATAAAGTCCTGAGGACAAATGACTTTTTTCATAATAAGTTTTTTTTGCTCTAGCACAAAGAGAAAAAACAAAATTATTTCGGATTTGAATCAAAAAATTGTTGAACAGAAATTTAAAGAAGCTAACCTTTTCATTTAAAATAATCTAAATCTTCTTATATCTCGCTTTGCTGAAGATAATACGACAGTTATTTTTAAAAACGATATTTATAACTTAAACATGATACATATCCTAAATAATCAAACAACCTAGGAGGGTTTTAAAAACTCTACAAAACAAATTCAACGTGATCTTAACACCATGGTTAAACGAATGGTGGGACAGCACTATAATAGATGAAAAAAACTTTAAAACTTTTTCAGATGTACAAATGGTTTGTCACCTCTGCTTTATGGTTTAGTAAAACTAAACAAATGGGATCTTTTGGTCAGACATATCAATTTTTTTATAGGTTCACACCACTTAATAGTCTATCAAAATACTTTAAAACAATTCTTAATAAAATTCAAAGCACTTTACAATACATCATGAAAGAAAGTTGGAAACTTATTGTAAAAATTAGACATCTAGATGTGCCAGATTACCACACTGTTGTATCACCTGACATACTCTAGATGTTTTTAAATACTGTTTCTGATGTAGTATCTGAACCAATTGAATAAAAACTAAAATAAAATTAAAAATGACAGAAAAATAAATTTTCAACAATTTGATGAGGCTATTCGATTTTGCATTGATACTGCTTGTTTTGAATATAATTATAAAACTTAGAAAAAAAAGTATGAAACACCCATGGGATCATCTGTATCCAGAATGTTAGCTGAATTGATTATGCAGGATATGTAAGAAGAATTTATCAGTGAAACTTAAAAATTGACAGTGGAAAAACGTGTTAATTTCTGCAACTTTCTTTTTAATTGATATATTTGACACACTTGTTAATCAGATTTGTCACATAGTAAAAATGAAATATTTTTTATTAGCTTAAGTTTCTGACAATTTCTTATTTCGAAGCAACTGTAACTGGTGAAGTTAAAAATAGTTAGTGCAAAGGGATCCCTAGCGGACCGAGTGAATGGAAAGGATACTCTACAGGGTGTCATAAATGTCATCACAAAGTATCTGTTCCGTATCATGCAGTAAAAACTCAAAAAAGACCCGCAAGATCAACTTTGAAATTAGTGAAATTGGGATTCTACGTTAAAATTTACATCAGAAGGTAACGGAGTAATGGCAATAGGTTTTTTGAAACAGTTAAAGTTGAAAACAATATAAGACGTGTAATACTGTTATCTTTTTTTAAAACTATTTACCGTTGCAAAAAAAACTATTTCGATTACTCCATGACCTACTGATGGGAATTTTAATGCAGACTTCGAATTTTACCAATTGAAAAGTTGTTCTTGCTATTTTTTTTTTTTAATTTTCGTTGCATGATACGCGAAAGATACTATGTGGATCCTATGATGATACTCTGTATGATACTCTGAGTGAAGAAGCACGTGTTTGACAAAAATCGACTGACAGTGCGATTCCTAACAGATTTTAATTTTGACACCTGGAAACCGTAAGGTTTCCAGGTGTAATTTTTAACTGTGCAATTTTTATTTTGACTAATGGATACTTTGTTATTTAACAAGAAACTTACAACTTTTTGTTGCTAAACTTTTCCAGGATACCATTTCTTCTAAGACTTCGAAATTTATTAGAGAAGGTCACATATCAATGTAAAAACAAGGAACAAATAATTTATTAGTAGGTTAGAGTAAAAAATTTTTTTAAATAAAATTATAAACAAATTAATTAACAAAGTCATTTTTCGTGATTTGCAATGATTAGCTCATTTTCACCCACAGCTTTTGTATAAAGTATCTCATATAATGATGTGTGCTTACGAAAAGTTAAGAATAGCTGATTATTGCCAATTATTCAAACATTTTTTATAAATAAATGCACATTTGGACAATTTTATGGATGAAAAGGTTTAATTTTTTTGCGGACTCAGCTTTAAATGTTTCACCTAAGACTCCTTGCTATCATATTTTTCATGGTGACCAAAAAATATTTATTATTGAAACAATTTTTAAAAACAAATGCGCATTTTGAACATTTTTTTATTAATAGACTCGATTTTTTGCGGAATTAATTCTAACCATCTTGAAAAAGAATTTATGTTATCTTATTTTTAATTTTTACAGAAAATGATAATTTTTTAAATGATTTTCATAAAAAAGTACACATTTTGACCATTTTTTCATAAAAAGGTTTATTATGAATTATTATGAATTATTATGAATTCTTCATGAATCGTGATTAGAAGTTATCAGACGATTGGATTTTATTTGTTTCAAGTCTAATTGATTTTAGTTTAGGATTTTTTGTTAATGAAAAAATGGTCAAAATGTGTATTTTTTATGATAATCATTTAAATAATTATCATTTTCTGTCACTAATAAAAATATGATAGCACAGATTCTTTTGCAAGATGTTTCGAATTAATTTCGCAAAAAATCGAGTCTATTATTGAAAAAATGTTCAAAATGCGCATTTGTTTTAAGAAATTTGTTCAATAATAAAGATTTTTTTGTCACCTTAAAAAATATGATAGCAAGGAGTCTTAGGCAAAACATTTCAAGCTGATTCCGCAAAAAAAATTAAGCGTTTTCATCAACAAAATTGTCCAAATGTGCATTTATTTATAAACATTGTTTAAATAATTGGCGATCATTCGCTATTGCTAACTTCTCGTAAGCGCACATCATTATCTGAGATACTTTATACAAAAGCTATGTGTCAAAATTAGCTAGTCATTGCAAATCACGCAAAAATGACTTTTGTTAATTAATTTTTTCATAACATTATTAAAAAAGTTTTTGTTACTTTCACGCACTAATAAATTATTTGTAGTTAGTTTTTTACATTGCTTTATAATTTTTTTTAATGAATTTTAAACTCTTAGAAGAAATGGTATCATGGTAATTTTTAGCAACAAAAAGTTGTCACTTAGTTGTTAGAAAATTTTTTTTGTTTTGTTTAAAATTGCACAACCTTATAAATTCGGAACACCAAAGACTAAAAAATTAGAGCTTTATATTAACTAAATAAGATTTGTATCCGATTCCTATAATGACGGAAATATTGAATACATTAATATCGGCAAGATTCACGCCTAAAATTGATCTTCATTCAGCATAACATTAAACACCGCTGGACCTAGAACTGAAATCAATGACGGCTTTTACTGTTCCGGGCAAAAGAATGTACCAATTTAAATGGTGCCAGTTTTTACGAATACTCCTGCTACGTTCCAGCGCCTTATGGGTAGAATAATAAAACCAGAATTAAGACCACATTTATTTTGTTACCTAGATGACAATACCCAAAGAATTAAGAGAATAAGTTAAGTTGAGAATCATAAACAAGCAGAATCTTTAGGGATGGAAAAAACTATGAAGAGTTTCCAAAAATTATTTTTAGCCTTAAATGTACTCTGTAACATAAAATGTGTAAAAGAATGCAAAATTTTCCAGAGAATAAAACCAAATGTAAACAATCTAATATGTCAAAAGGGAAAAAGGATAATTAAAGAACCATCTACAGCTGTAGTATTTGATATGATGGATCCATTGCTAATGCCAACATCTAGAAATCAATATGTTTTAGTATTATTTGATATGTTTAATAAATAGGTAAAAATAATTTTACTTAAAAAAACATTAGCATCAATTCTTAAAAAAGAATTTCATAAAAGTATAATTTCAAAATGGGGGAACACCTAGGATTTTGTTCACAGATAACGAAAAGGATACGCAAATAAATCAATAAATAGATTAACTAAGCAGAGGGTAAAAATTTAGATGATTTACAGTTTGCATTATATACCATCAAACGTTCTTCGACAGGTTTCAAATCTGGGTAGAGAACTGCAACTCATTCAAGCGTTAAATAAAGATTAGGACGGAAAAAGCAAAATTGAATTTCAAGGAACGGAAAAGTGTAAAGATAAAATGCGAAAATTGAAAATAATCAGAGAAGAAGTAGTTAAAAATTTAAACACTGCCAAAGTAAAAATATCGAAGGACTATTTTTATTCTAAAAAAGATTTCACCAACCCTTATGAAATTAAAACAAAGAATAGAAAATCGCCGGTTACTGAAACACATACATATCTAGAAACAAGAAAAAACATTATTTTTTACAGAAAATGGATGAAAACTTTTAGTGACTTGCTTTGTTGCCAAATAGAATTTGAAGCCAGAAATTCGCTGATATACTGCTGCATATTATTAAAATGTTCTTGCTTTAAAAGAGAATTTGGAGCTAAGGATTCCATAACACCTACATGTGTATATATCCTAAAAATCAATTAACCTCCGATAAACAAAAGATCGAAAGTAAAAAGAATGAGACGAAAGGATGAAGGCCGACAAAGGAAGGATGAGACAGAAAGAAATATGAAACAGAGAATGAAGAAAATACGCGACGTAAAACTACTAGAGGAAAAAGTGCAAACGTACGATAAATATGGAACAAGGAAAGGAGATCCAGAGATCCAGAAATTAGTCGAAGAAGCACGATTATTTTATGGCCTTACAAATATGGATAAGGTGAGAAAGGTTTTGAGGAAGCATTAAAAAATACAAATTTAAAAGAAAAAAGAAAGGTAACAATGAAACGGAAGGAATGAAAAAATTGCCAGATTATCGACAAGAAAGATCTGTAAAAGAGGCGGTGAAAAAAACGCAGAGCAGAAAGATTAAAATAAGAAAGGAGGTTAAGAAATAAAGAACGGGAGGAAAAATCGAGGGAAATGAAGGAGGCAAGGAAGATAAACAAGAAGGCTCAGAAAGAAAAAAGAGAACTATGGCCAATACAGGAGATAAAACAGGGTTTGTCGACAGACTGGGACACGGACATTCAAAAAACAATTTAAGAAACCTTTATGACGGATTCATAAACGCAACAGAATAATCCTTCACAGCCACAACAGTTATTATTATCACACAAATCAATTTAAGAAAAATAAGTTCATTAGATTGCAAAAGAAAATATTAGTCCTAAAACAACAACAACCAAATAGATTTTATTTGACTTTTAATGTTTAAAATATGAAATTCTACAAATATGCTCGGCGATTTTTCGACTAGCTAGTTAAATCTTCAATAAAAAAGAATCAACTGTTAGATATATTGTAGAATTATCAACTAAATATTAGCATTTTAATCCAAGAAAGATCGAAGCTCTAGTAAAATAGTCAAATTTGTAAATTAAAAATAGAAATTTAAGAAAAGGTAAATTCTCTTCTAACAAATATCTCATTTGACTTTTCGACACAAAAATGTGAGTTTCTAACAAAAGTAAGTTCTTTTCCAAATAGCTTAACTTTAAATTAAATAGTTGAATCTCCAATAACAGAGGATGACTTATCAATAAAATTGCAGAATTTGTAACAAAATAATAAAATTTACATTTAAAAATATAAAATTCGGAAGCATGCTACTAAACGTAAGGAAATATGAAAATAAATACAACAGAAATATATTAGAAACAAGAACAATGTATTAGGGTTAAAATAAAAATTTTAGTTAAAGATTCTCTACTTTTTACAGACCAATTTTTTTCCCCAAACATTAATATTCAAAGACTAGAATTTTTTTCTTTAAAGTTATAGAAGTTTCCTGAATTTTCAAAGAATTTCTGTACTTATTTTAAATGATTTGACATTTTTAACTTTTATTGTGCAGCGGATAGTTTAAAACCTAAAATCGAAGGAATTCTCATGCTTATCTGTTACTACACGGAAAAAACTAAGTGTGAATTTTGTTGCTGTTAATTTTCTATTCGTACCCGCTGGTGGAGGTAGAAGATAAATATTACCTGTGGTCGATGCAATCTGCAGGTCAGTTAAGATTAACTGTCATTGTTCTTTGCAATGAAACAACATGCATCTTAACTCGGCCTTTACATACGTAGTTCTCATAAATTATAATTTCGTGTTAAAATTAGTGATCTACGCAATGAATATAATCCCGCTTAAACACAACACTTGTGACTTTTTTTTATTTTCCACTTTTATATCAACTAATTTAATTTTAATTCAATTATTAAATAAAACAATTAATTTTAATTTTATATAATGAATAATTTATCAAACATAATACATCCCTAATAGAAAGTGTTGTTGTGTTACCCTAGTGGTATATAAACAATAAAAAATATTATTAGTTAAAAGCTTAAATAAAAAAAGCAAACTTTACTGTTGAGATATAATGCACAGTACTGCTTCTCTGATTAAATGTTATGTTGGATTGAATTAATTGTTCAGATGTAAACAATCCTCTCTAGCAACTGCTTTGCTAAAACATAGATATATTGTACGGTGTGGACCAACTGCACATTCCCTAATTTCGTCCGAGGTCATCTCCTTAACAAGGCCGCTTCGTATGTTTATTTTTGCCCGACTCTTCTTTCCACGCGCACAACATATTCCAATAAGAATACCATTAGTCCCCAATATTACAAAAATTTCACCATTAGATGTTGTTAATACGATTTGTTGGGAGGTTGGCAGGGGCGCATAGGTACGTTTTAATTACAGTAAAAGTGGTAAATCGGGATGAAAAATGTATCTTCGAAATTCCAGTCGCCGGTACTGATTGACATGAGAAATAAGCTGAATAAGTCCAAGTTTTCCAAGTCCATATCCAAGTACCCGCCAAGCAGGAGTATCAACAAGAATATGCCTGGCAGGAGCCGGCCTGGCAGAAGAAGATGCGACAGAAAAAGACGTGGCAGGAGGAGATCTTCCAGAAACAGAAAACTCAGGAGGTGTTCTGGTAGAAAAAGGCCCGACAGTAGGTGACCTGCATTTGGCACGTACATTAGGTTTGGTTGCGGCAGAAGAGTGAGGCCTGCGCGAAGAGTAAACAGAGAGTCGGCGACGACCAGGACGGGGAGTATCTGGCCATTCCCCATCGGATTGCGAACTCAATTCTGTCAGAAGAAATGAATTTTGTTAAATTACAATTTAATTGAAACTTTAATTTTCACTTTTATTTTATAAACGCCTTAGAGAAAACACTACGCTATTTTTTACGAATAAAAGAAAAACTCATATCAAGTGTTTTTTGGCTTACATTTACAAATTTCGATTGATTTTCTGATATTCATTTTACCAAAAAACGCCATTCGGATTCATTTTTCGGCTTTCCGAATACTACGGAAAACCATACATAAACATATTATCGTTGTAAGTTACGGATAGACAGACAAACAGACGCCATTACCAAAACTTGATTTTCGGCATTTATATAATACTTTCTCAATCATAAATTATGAGAATGTAAAAAGATGAATTCCCGACAAATTGTTGAATCATTTCAGCTTTGAACATGGATGTATTAAAAAATAATGATAGAATTTCATAAAAGGTAATAATTAATTAGTTATTTTTTTAGAAATTATACATGTCACTCCTTTTTAATAAAACAAATCAAGTTCTTCTACGAAATCGATTAAGTATTACTTGGAAAGCAAACCTGCCTATACTTTTAGGTAATCCAATAAGAATCAATAATTGTTTGAGGAATTTTAATCAACTAATGAACTATTTTTGAGTGCACCATAGGTTAATTCCTAAATGTTATCCTGCACATTTGGGATAGTAAAAACTCTGCAGGTCTAAATTTTGATACGCACATTTCAGAGAGTACCATTCGTAACCGTCTAAATTACGTAGCACAAATGTGAGAGAGTAATATATGTGTACTAGTATAATCGTGTACAGTTAAAAGTGTAGCATGTGTGCACGTGCACAGTAAGAAGTGTGTTATCTATGCACGCGTACAGTTGAAAGGGTACCATTTGCGCACGTTTAAGTTTCATCGTGCTCATTTGTTAATTGTACCATATGTGTACATGCATAGTTTAGAGGGTATTATCTTTGCATGTCTAAACTTCATGATTCATAGTTCGGAAAATACCACATGTTCACTTATACTTTTAGTAAAATACGATCTGTGTATCTGTACTCATCTACATTTTTTTCGTACATAGTCAAAAGTATATT